>JAMKCH010056391.1:0-79878 GCA_023653785.1 Ophioderma brevispina
CTTACAGACACGGGGTCAAACGAACATTCTTGCAATGCCTTTGCAATAAATGAGTTATATGTTATAATCTGAATGACCTCTTCTGAACCATTTGGAAATTAGCAGACTGAATACTTGTGAGGCTACTGATGCCAACGGGATCAACAGTATTCAAACCGTGTCTGATGAAAGCAACATAAATGGTAACTAGATCTTCCAGAGGTAGTTTAAAACGCTTAAAGCGTGGTCAACATAAAACGTCTGCCAGCAGAACAGCGCGCTTATTGACGCTACATGTATTGATATAGGTGTTCTACTTTAAATCACTATACACACAATGCATTGACAACATCAACCGCTGTTAACTGCAATAACAATCTCTATTAACTGTAACTGTGTTCTTGGAGATTCGCATGATACTGGTCGAAAACCATGCCAAAATACTTTTTGTACCAACTGTAACGTGCACTTGCGTTGTGTACAGATCATATAGTTTCTTATTATTCAAACTGATATGGCATCAATTAGAAAAGTGCTAACCTGGAGATGATATTGAGACCAGAAGGCCCCTGGCAAAATTTAGAACCCCAGCAACATAACACTTCCAGGTGCAATACAATTACACATAGTCATGTTGAAAATTTAATTACAAGAGGTTCTCAAATTGCAGTAATTACAGAGATATAGTGTCTTCGTAATGAGTACCTGACACATTTGCACTTTCATCGAACTAAATAAAGCCATTATGCAGAAAAAAAAATATTTGCCGAAATATGTCCTTTCAAATTGCAATACAAAATTTCAGCGTTTTCGCATGCGGACCCTCATTTGCTTATGAGGTCAGGGGTTACATATCAGGGTCGAAGGTCGTGTGAGGCCTATCATCCACAAATCGCGACGGCAGGTGACACGAGTGGTCCGAGGACAGATGTTATTTAGTGTAAAAAAAACTCTTGCTCCTTCACATTTGGAGAGTATTTAATGTTGGCTCTGTGGTTGACTGCCACTATATTGCACTCTTTTCCAGCGTATATGGAATACGTAGAAACTAATACATTCTGAGCGCATTGTATCTTTAATTCTGATGTATTGCTTGGATTACTTTTATTGTAAAATTGTTTTATTACATGATATGAATAATTATGAATAAATGTTTTTCCTCTGTGGAAAAAATGGAAAAAAAAAATTCAGCGTTTTTGCACTAGAGACTCTTCCTGAAGATATGTTTAAAATACAATTAGGTGATATAAATTCAAAGCCTGCCAGGGAATAAGATCTCTTTCAAGATACACGCTACATATCCACTACATATACGTGATTTATCCTTTTAACACGATGACAACTCTTCAAATCAAATTTACCATGACATCGAGCCAAGTGCTTATCCATGCATCTGCATTATATCTTATGCTTTTTCTTACCAGCGTGTACCTTGTTTAACGCATTTTATCATCATTTATGACATATAGTAATGCGAAACTGGAGGCAATAAGGATGCCAGGAAACTACTCTCTCGAACGATAATAAATTCTATAAAAGGGTTGAATAAAATAGGGTTATACGATGTACTTCAGGTGTGAATTTCATTTGTTCTATTACCTCTATGTAATCAATATTGTTTTCTTTCTACTCTTTATCTCAATCCCTCATTCTTTCAGATGAAACAAGCGTATTTACCACTCAATGTTTCTACTTAGTCCAATAATGGCAGTAATCTAGATTATAACAGTAAATCAAGCATGTTGCCTTTATTCTGCAGAAAACTTTGACATGCGTGAAAAAATACAATCGAGTTTTATTTCAATCAATATATAATAATCTGTGACCGAATCAAAAAGCAACGATCATGCTCAAATTATCTGGAATTTTATTTTATAGGGGGAATTTTCTGTTGCAGTTGTGTTATATTCTAAGAAACAATATAAATATGAAAATGCCACAAAACTAGCCTAAGGTCAAATGTGATGTCTGGCTACATATTTCTTAAAAGTCAGTTCGATTACATTGTTACACTGAGTAACATGTAATACATAAGCCTAAACTCAAAAAGATATATAAATATAAATATCCAGTTGGGAAAACATAGGATCAGAATTATGGAAATTATGGACTTGGTACTTATTCTAATATAGAGTGCGAATCCAATTCCGTCTATTGGTAGCCGTCCCAGATTTAGCCACTTGTACATTCAGTTAGTAAAGTTTTGAACTATATAAGTCCCCCACTGGCAAAGGTTCTCGTAGAAATATCAGGTGTCCATGTGTAGGGTTCAAGAATGGGCATTAAGAGTTCATTCTTGACGGCAATAATCCGAATGCGCTAATGCATGAATAGCACGGAGTTCACCTGTATGTCCTACAGGGACGTATATAGTGATTGCTCCTCCAGAATAAAGAGCACCAAAGGTGCGTTGAATTCCCTTCCAGCAATTACCGGAAATAAGACACTTAAACATGTTAACCTATTTAAATCTACGAACAATGGTTAACAGAAACAATCAAATTTGACAATGGACCTGAAGTGCATAGCTTTATTAACCAAGAAACTATGGTGACATCAAGTGATTGTAGCCCCAGTATTCAATATTTTATGAGATGCCATTTTTGTAATAACTTAATCTATTATTCAATTCATATGTGAATCTGCATGATATATTTCGGCGAGTTTGACGAATTCGACAGGCCGTGCATCAACCATGTCCTCAAGTCAGTTGAACAGAAAAGAACACTTCATTTTTCTTCTGACATACTCCCAATACGCTTGACATCAAGAATGTCAATTCTGTTAAATTTGTTTTTTTTTTTACTGTAAAATGGCAGTTTTCATTCAAAGTAGATCTTGGTATAAATTTCTAAGAGGGAAGGGCATTCTCATGTTGGGCAGTGAAAGTAACGGTTCACATTTCGGCGAAATGTATTTATTTCTTTAATGGAATATCAACAAATATATTAAAGCATTAACAAACCGAGACCGTTTATGTTCTGTAATCTGCATTATCTTAACATCCACTGATTGACTCTGTTTAAGACCTTTAGACGACTTACGTGCGTGTGCGTGTTTATATCCGCCAAATGTAAGATGTAAGTCACACTTTGAACAGAAACACAAGTCACATGCAATCCTGAAGTAAAGCAGCCTTTCCCATATTGAGTGATTTGAAATCGTCCAGAAGATTACAGGAAAGGTTATCAACTTTTTGCATTATCTGGTTCTCATAACGTCCGAAAAAGACGCGCAGGTTTTTTTACTTTCTTGACTTATTCACTAGGGCGGATATAATCGCCCGCCGTCTTGTGCTAAGAAACATGAACTTGGTATTTAGGATAATTGCACAATTTTTGTTGTACTAACACTTATTTTAAATTTTAGGAATTTTTTTATTTTTTTCCCCCCCCCCTTTTTTAAAATATTAAAAGTATGCAATTACATGAATTTGTTGCGGTTTTCGTAAATACGAGTGTTTGTTACATCGTTATGCGTCGCTTTTTTAGTGCCCAAGACTGCCAAGTGGTAGAAATGAAGGATGACAGTTTTGAACTAAATTTGGGTCCGGTATTTTTTCCGTTGGGTACCTACTCGTTTCCAAGTGGCTCTGAAGTGACCCCTAACAGACAACTTTTTTAGTGAAAATATGCCCTCATGGGGAAACATTTTTTTGTTGAAATTTATAACTGGTTTTCAGTAAAATTTAACCCCTAACGGGACTAATATGCCGTGAGATTATACCCCTTGCTGGAACTGTTCTCATACCTGAGAAAAAGATACACATTTTAAATATTCCACTATACAAGAAAAAGCACTTGTGCTACTGCAAGAAAAATACACACTTGGGTTATTTTGGCTGATATGTTTAGTTTAATTTAGGTTAATTTTTCCTAATTTGTATCATTGCAGCAGTCACAATCACACCTGAATTTGATACCCCTAGTGGACTAGACTTGATTATTGTGATTTGATACCCCTAGCGGTAGTTCCCCCATTTCAGCTAGTCCCTCTTTTTTTTTGGGGGGGCGAGCATTGTTCCCGACCAAAAAAGAAACCACCTTGCGTGTTTGACCGTTTTCAGGTAAGCCGCTATATATGTCGATTATTGTCTTTTCCCGCATAATCGCGTGGCTGATTGAATATTCCCGAAAGACCCGGATCGTTAAAGACGCAAGAAAGAAACAACCCGAACTGTCGAATTTTCTTCTAGCGGAAATCGAATTAGATGATCCTCGGAAGGGCCACTGTGAGGATATGAATAACAATATTAATTGCAATTATAGGAATCACACCACTAAATAAACTAGGTGTAGCAGACGACGTCCGTTCTGAGACAGTGTTGGCGTCCCAAAATATGGCCCTTGCCTAAATGAAGAGTCATAACAGTTGATTAAGTTGTGCCTTTAATGCAATTTAAATTACTCATAAACTGTTTGGACTATAACAAACCATTTGGGTGGTAAAGATTTTGTCTGTGGCATTTTTGTATAATTTCTGAGGCTTTTTGGGAGCTGTGCAATCTTCCGATCTAGAAAAAATTGAAAAGCAACGTGGGCATGTTGAAAGCATACCAAATCTTCCGATGCTCTGTAGCTAAAACAATCAGCCTCATCATATGACCTTTCTTCATTTTGTTGAAGGCTATGGTTCTAATCTTCCCCAAAAATCCATTTTGACATAACCAGTCGCTTTATAGCCGAGAAATTGACGTTTGATGAGAGGTAATTTTGTACACAATCTATGGGGAGTTATTACTGGTGTGGATTCTACAGGGGCGACAGATGGGATTGGTCAAAGCAAAGTGGGTCGTTGTGCTTCCTTCTTTCTCTTTCTTTCCATGGTCTATGTGATGTGACTTTTAAATATCGTTTTGTTGTAATTTTTGTAATTTACATCACATCAAATGTTGCACCCACATGTTTAAACTAATAGTTATTTTATACGTTTCGTTTACAGAGACACTGTACATTTGGAAAAATAAGTGCCCTCCAGATTTTTCAAACTTGATATTTTTGCATGTTGTAAGCTTTTATATGCATTAAGCCCTCACTCTAAATGTTAAGCCAAATCAGCCTTCCTTAGGGTAAACAGAACGATTTTATAATAATGTCGCCGACACATAATTCATCCGACACGGAAATTCGTTTTAACACAAGAAAAACGCATGCCGTATGCATTTTCCCCCACGGCATGTACTCTGTTTTACCGATCTGTGACCTTTGTAGTTTTACTATCAATGAGTACAAGTCTATGATAATTCATGAATCTACAACATTTTGTCATTAAGTTATGGAAAAAAATTAAAAGTAGCCTATTACCTGGAGTCTTTAACCTCTTATTAAAGACACATATCTGTTTTGGGTATGTTTATTTTTATGTGTAAAGGTATCTCTATTCTGCCAATGGCTTACATTATCATTTGAGAGCAATTAATAAATTTCATATTTTGTGGAAAATGTGGCCAGTGCCGCTTTAACGTATTCCAGGATAGCTCGGTATCTTTAACCAATTTATCGTATTACGCAAACGTTAAAGCTGCACTTTGCAAGTTGGTGGTGCACGAAAAGACTAAAAGCAAAAAGACTAGATTCCCTACATAAAACAAGCAACAGCAGAATGTCTTAACAGCAGCTCTCCTAAAATTCTTCAAATTTGGTTTAATATGGATCTGTGAGACAGTTTATATGGTTCAACTGGAATTAAGTTACTGGTTTGTGGATGAAATTCTTCAAACATGCATATGATTTCCTGAATTAGTGGAAATATTGACATTTTATCTTCACAATTTTGTGGGAGAGAGTACAAACAGAAACGTTCAGGGGCCCCAGAAAATAATCAATACTGTGACCCACTTGAAAATCTGAGCGAACAATGGCCAATACAAAGCCCAGGACATGCAGCTCAATGGATTCCCTGACTCCCACCACCCAATCACCTCTAGTGTGATTCAATACCACAGTGTGTGATGGAATTACTGACACTGAAAAAACTCATATTCCCTGTGATATTGGGGATATTATTTCTAGGTATCTTTCTTACACAATTCAGGTGTATGAAGACTTGGCTTTAATAACGGGAATCTGAAGTGCATGAGCTGTATGGGCACCAGAGAAAATGAAACAAATGGCAACATTTACAGAGGTAAGTGCAACAAACTAATGGTAGCATTGGAGTAACCATTACTTTTAATTAAGACTACATCCCTCTCAGAGTTCAGGGTGCTGGTTATGATCTGTGGGTGAAAAAAGTCTGGCATCCTTTCCAAGAGAGTAATGATCAATCTTCAAGCCGCAAACCAGTCATCTTCAACAAACTCCACCAAAAATCATGTCCAAAACGTAGTGACTCGCCATTGCCAGTAACTCCTGTTTATCATTCCAAGAGAGGGAGGAAGCACTTACTTCACTCTGGCATATTACCAATCCCTCTTACTCTCCAGTGGACCTGAAATTGACTAATGTGCAGATGACCTCATCCAGTATGTGGTTACTTTTACAGGACATTTGAGAGTAAGTTGAAGACTGAGACAACAAAATGCTGAATGCCAGGGTAGGGGACTTGACTGCTCAAAACTCAAAACTGCAGGATCAATTGACGAGAAGGGGTCCAGCTCCAATCCTCATCGCAAGGGGGGGTGAGTTTTGACCATACATTTTGAGGCAGAATGCACAAAGAAACTTGTGGAAGCAAATGAGGCAACATTTGCTGAAGAAAGCCAACCAACTGTTACACCAAATTGAAGAGCTGACTAATGCAGTTGCAACAAATACAGAACATAACGTTCTTGTTCGAATAAGAGCTACGAGTGCTATAGTCTCTACTCAGCAGTGCACCATCAAATGTTCAGTGGACACCGGTGGAACACAAAAAATCGGCCACAAAAGACCATGTAAATTTTTTTCCAGCCTGTTTCTACATCCAAACAGATTCGCTGTGCCTAGCTCGTGAGGTAGATGCAAATTCAACAGATTCGGTACACCATCACCAGAACAAGTCACAAACCAGCAATAGTACAGCTAGTAAGTCTACTACCACTAAAAGAAATCACCAAGGGAAAATATACTAGCATGCACCAAGAATGTCACACAAGCCAAAGATGGTGCTCTTTGGTGATTCCATTTCCAAGCGGATAGATGGCCAGCGCTATCTAGAAGTGCAGAGTTGTCAACTTAAGTGTTGGTGGGCGCAGATAGAACATGTCTGTGGGGTATTGATAACAATAAGAGAATGTCACGAAGCAGATTCCACATGTAATGTTGGTCCAAATATCTGAACATTGACTCTCTAGAAATATCACTGGAAAATTCAAGGAACTGCTTAATCTCTGAAAATCCCGAATTTCTGAGTCTGTGAGGTAAGCCATCATCTTTAGTGCAAAGGATCCGACAAGCCTCAACTTATCATAGAATGGGATTCAGTTAACAGTGCTATTCAGGATCTTAGGTGATCAGAAAATGGACTTTTATTAACAAATGCTGCAGTCAGAGATTTCTCTAGGGATGAACTGCATCCCAACAACGGGAGCTTAGTTTTCTTGCCCAGAAATATTGCCAAGACTTTCTGCGGTGGGCACATCCGTACCTTTTCGGCAAGGACGCAAACAATTTATCAGCATCGAACAACGCTGCCGACTGTTCCAACTTGGTTGAAATATCTTATGTCATAGATGGACCAGGACATGGAGAGGTTTTGCTAAATAATGACTGTGATACTCTTTGAACAGTTTTGGTTTGACATATTCAATGATGATGACAAGGCTAACTGTAATGTGTGTTCTTCTGTTTTAATGCTCACAATATTTCTGATGAGAATGTTACTTCTAGTGACTCTATTATTGCCTTGGTGTTCTGACGACTCAGCTACTTATGGTTGTGCTAGCCAGGACACGGCAGTGCAAAGTCAACTTGCGGATGATGGGCCTACATGTAATAGCACACTAAAATCTGTTGATGTTACATGTAGGCCTAGTCACTTGAATGGAAGATGCTTAATATGTCTAAGTCTTATTACAGCTGATAATGCACAATTGTTCCATGCATTCATGCTACCAGATAATCAAATGGATAACATTCCAAATATTCTATCAGGGATGAATTATTGAGGGTCCTTCTTTCAACCAGGAAGAAATTGTAAAATAATATGAAGTTCATGGCAAGGGCGGTAAAAATGCTTGGTTCTTGAAATGGTTCTTGTAAATTGCTTACTGGTATAACTGTTAACGGAAATGACACAAATGCCAGGATTGCTGTTACAAAGTTCATTTAATTCATCTCATTCATGGAATCATTACATCGCTACAATTCATCTCAACCTCTTCAAACATTGTTCCAATATTCAAAATAGTTCTGTAAATAATTTACAAAAAGTTTGGTTATAATAATTGTGTAATTGTGATGTCTGTTAAAAGGAAGATAAAATCACCATGATTATATTTCTTGAATAATGTTCTCTGATGTTCATGTGATTGTGTAGAAGGTTCCAACAATATGGGGGTATTAAATTAGGCTTTTTAAATTATGTTTCCATGAATTGCCATTTGCTGAATTGCCATTTATTGATTATAGTTTAATGGTACCATGTTACAAAAAAACTTTAATGAGAGTGATGCTCTTAATCATAATATTTCAATTCAAGATTCGTTTCCAGTAGTGATGGTATGGTGAGTATTTTTCCTATGTTTTAATGACACTAGTTCTTCTATTGACACTTATTCTTCTTAGATAAGAAGAAATTGGCACTAGTGATATCTCACGTCTTATGTATCTGAATCTATTTAGTCGATGTGTTCTCGTCAAGCCAAAGACACAAATAGTGGCAATAGAACCTGTCAGTTTTATCTTCAATGATCGCCAGCATTAAAAAAAGATTTTGAGTGTTCATGCTCTTGCGTGTATCTACGGAAAATCCTGATATTTATTGCAATAAACTGAATCTTGGCTGATGATTCTTCCATGCTGTGAAGTTTTCCAGCGAGATACTATGTTTTTCGCAATGATAGAAATACACATGGCGGTGGTTGATTTAGGTATTAGATCAATCGTAATCCTGTTTTGCCGTCTGAGTTTTATCTAATGATCTTGAAATTGTCTGGCTGAGTTTAATACAACTCAGGGTAAATGCTGTTGGTGTTATTATGGCCACTTCACAGACAAAAATAAGTTTGGATATTTAGATGATAATCTTAGTAAAATACAAGCAATCTAATAAATTCTATGATTTTGGTTCTTGTGAGTGATTTTAACATGCACATTGATTGGGTTAATGAAATGCATGTTACAAAAGGTGCTCTGCCAAAGGTTATTCTTGATACCATGTATTCAAATGGCTTAACTCAGGTTTGAAAGAAGAACTTCTAGGACTCTTAATGGTATTGACCACTTCCTTGATTTGGTGTTTGTTTCTGATCCTCTTTGTCATCTGTAATTAACTGTAATTCTGCATGGTTGTGATATTAAGTGTGTCACTCCTTTGAATAAAGTCATATTAAGTGTAATCCCATCACTAAGTCTGGTACTGTTGGATAGGGCAGACTTGACAAAATGAAGCAATCTCTTGTTAATGGTGTTGGGCAGATATGTTTTCATAATGATGATGTTGTTCTGTTGGAAAGGTTGGCAGTTATAAGGACATATGATCATCTGTTACCTGGAAAATGTTTCCAAGTTCAATGTCCTTGCCATGATGAATACGGAATCAGAAAAACTCTGCTACTTAAAAAGAAGTTAGCTTCTAAGATGGCTAAGCAAAGTAATCTGATGTTGCATGGCAACAATTTTAAGATGACTGTAGTAATAAGGTTAAGGCATTAATTAGGAAGAGTCACAAGGACTGGGGGGATATCTATGTATTTCTGCAAATGCCAAGTGTAATCATAGAAGTTTGTGGTCTTGCCGCATCTAAAAGGAATGCTCTGAAAACACCTCTTTTACCATTAATGACACACACACTAGTAACCCTGTGCCTTTTTTTTTTTTTTTTTTTTTTTTTTTTTTTTTTTTTTTTTTTTTTTTTTGTTTTTTTTTTTTTTTTTTTTAAGCTTGTTTATTTCTTTGGTTTTGGTTTTGTTATTTTATTTATTTGTTTTATTGATTTTAATTCTTTACCTGACACAGCTTCTTCTCATGGTGCACCTCATCTTGTTGATTGTCAGGTGTGATGAAGTTCTAGAACCTATGCAAAATCTTGATGCTTTACAAATCTCCCGGACCTGATGAATTCTTCCAATTTCTTGAAATCAGTTGTAATGAGCTTGCTCCTGTATTGTGTGATTTGTTTAATATCTTTATTCAGAAAGGTGAAGTTCCAAAGGCTTGAAAAGAAGCTAATGTTGTTCCTTTTTTATAAGTGGTGATAAGCCGAAAGATGATGTGGTTAGTTACCGTCCTGTCTCACTGAAAGGATTGTGCAGGTTATGGAGAAGTTAATTTCTGTTCGATTATGAAATATGTAAATGAAAACATAATATTTTGTCAGATAACCAGTTGGCGTTCGAGCAATGTTGGTAAAAGTCTTTCATTTCTTACAATCATTGTGATGATAGTAAATGTAATCTGGTAGATGGTATTTTCTTGGATTTCGGCTCTTGCTATTTGACAAAGTAGACCACAACATTTTACTCTCAAAACTTCATCATGTGGGCATCGAGGTTTTTTTGAGTGGTTTCAAAACTTTCTCTTCAGGAGGAAGCAGCGGGTTGGGTCAAGGTGCAGGTCAGAGTGTGTTCGTAACCGAGGTGTTCCTCAGGGCTTGTTCGTGGTCCTATTTTTCTTCGTACTTTTGTTCCCATGATTTAACTGATGTTGTTTCTTCCTCTCTTTCAGTTTTGGCAGATGATCACACAATTACTTCGTCCTATTTCAGTGAGTGATCATGATGTCTTCAGAATGATATTCACAAAAGTTTTTAAAGGACTATTCTTAAGTAAGTTGCCTATCAATCTTTCTAAGTGCCACGTTAGCACATGACTAGATCGAAGTCTCCTGATTATTGTGATCTTTCCATTAATGGGTGAGAGTATACTTGCTTAAGTTAACAATTTCAAATTACTGGTGTTACTTTCAGTAGGTAATCTTTCCTTTGACTCTCAGATAGCTGCAATTTCAAGTAGGTTCAAACCTGCCTGGCTCATCATCAGATTGCACACAAGTAAATATGTCTTATGTGCCTGATGAACCTCTACCACTCTCATCTTGCTCATATGAGTTACTGTTCATGTGTTTTGGGCCACAGCATCACAGACTCACGTTGGCATCGGTTAGAGAAGTGCATCCGAAATTACAAGGACTTATTCATAAAGCAATCACCAAGGCGGATTCTCGTCCACCTTACTTGAGCAGACTTTGATTTGAATCTAGTCAGGCTCGAAAATGCTTTCAAAATCCAAAGGCTTGTTCTGGTTTTTACGATCTCTTCCATGATTTGACCCCTACTTCTTTTAATTCTTTGATTCGACATAGCATGTTGCAGAGTACTAGGTTTTTGCACCAATCTGCAAGGACTTCCCCTCTTTCTTCATTCATGTTTTATTTCCCTTCCACGTCTTTGGAATGATATCCAGTGATTTGCGGTGCTGTCAATAGTCTTGTTAAACTAAAGCCTGTAATTCACACTTTTAAGTTTACTTAATAATATTTAAAAATGTAGTGTTTTTGTAAATTTTTATGTCCCGTTTGGAAACCATTTGATTAGACATGGGTAAATTTGTTCTTCCAATCAGTTTAACATTGACTGATTTGTTTCATGGGCAACATGTGCCTTGCCTATCATTTGGTTCCTATTAATCAAATCTTCTTTTTTTGCTGTAATCTTTGTTTCCTTTGGATATGAATGACCTTTGTGATCGGGTTTTTATACAACCCATTCTCTTATCCCGAATTACTTGCTTTTGCTTTGATCATTTGTATGTATTATATATTTATCATTTTATGTTTGCTGTATTTTCAAGTAATTCAATAAATATTATTATAGCAAGTACACATGCATTTGCTGGTTTACTGCAATTGGTTCCGCCACCAATGAAGTGTGAATGGCACATTCGATAACTTCTTATGCTTCGGTCAATGTAAGCATCGAAGATCATGTAGAAAATAGTATCGCTATCACTACCTTGCTACCCTGCGGTATTGAAAATCGAGCTCAAGAATGGAAACCCGAACTCTACTTGTAGTACATGTATTGAGATAATTATAAATTGTTCTCGACAATTGTATATGATTATGAATTGTACAGTAGCAGTATAATGCCAATATTTTAACACTTCCATGACGTAAAGAAGGCCCGGAAAGAAGGACACATATCTACACAACAGCAGCCACCGTCCGAAGAGACATGACTTTAATATAGGTTTTCCCAGTTAATTTCGCACTTGTTTAATTGATTTTAATAAAAAAAGACATTGGAATTCGTCCTTAAAATGCGAATCGCGAGAAACGCAAAACCAATTTAATTTTTTCGGTAACTGATATTCATTTTTTGTGTCATTGTATTTCAACTTTGTGTCATTGATTTCGTCCAATTGCTCGTCGAATTCGTCCGTCAATATCAAGACCGGCGTATTAAAAAAGCAAATTCGTCATTTTTCATTGATATTCATCATCGTCTCTTTCAATTTAGTCACGTGTGTGTAGGCCTATTTTATTAACATTAAATATGGTTCTTTTGAGGGATTGACCTCTGGAAATGTTTTTTCCTCCAATGTATCTTCAAAATGTTCTAATTTCTGCCTTATCTTTTTTTGAGTCTGTTCGCCTGAAAATTACGCAAATAAGTGAATTTTACCAATTTGTTATATAAGGCAAATATATAACATTGTCAATTCGATATAAAAAATGAATCTTGAACCTTAAAAAAATATGTATGTTATCTTTTGTTTGAACTTTTTAACTATTTTGACTATTTTGGCTTAACCCGTTTAATCAATGGACAGATTCGACCTTTATGACCACCCACATTATGCCACATAGATAACAGTTTATTCAAATAAGCATAGTGCAACCCCACCCGCCCTTTTTCTTAGACGAAGGCTGCTTTATTAATTGGATATATGGCCTATAAGGTTAGAACCAGCCAAAAAATAAAACACTTACTTTATTTCATTTAATGATTACCTGACGAATATGAAAGACAAGACAGATTCTTAAACCAATTATAAAAGACGAAATTGCTTTTTCTATTCAGTAGTCATCGCCAAGCGGGACGAATTTGTCAACGGATTTGACGAATATCAATGACACACAGTTGAAATACATTGAAACAAAAAAAGAACATCAGTTACTGAAAGGTTAACTCGGTTTTGCGTTTCTCGCGATTCAAATTTTTAGGCCGAATTCCAAGTGTCTGTTTTATTAAAATCAATTACCAAGTGCGAAATTAACAGGGAAAACGTATACATTCGGACTTTCCGGTATTGCTATTAAGCTCAACTGTCAATACAAGTATTTAAATATGTTCATCTATGGTCAACAAAAAACACCTAATTACCAAACGATAAGTGAATAGTCGATGAATCCGATCCGAAGCATAGATACACTTGGTACTCAATTGCTTTTTCATTGAGCTGGTTTACTGCATGGAAATTGTCCATTGTTGAGAAACCTTCCCTGAACCCTGCTGATCTCTTGGTTGCTGCTGGTCTAGATCTCTTTTGATCTTGTTTGGACAATTCGTGTGAATATCTTGTGTCCGATGCGAGCTACCAACAATAACGTATGGGGTTGAAACATGGACCGGTGAACCACAACATAAACAGGAAAATGAAGAAATTATGCTCAACATATCAATTACGTTAAGATCTATCCAAGTGTCATAAAACAAAAAAAAAAAAAACTGGAGTGAAAGACATTGTAGAAAAGAGGAAAAATGGAGATGGCTGGACACGTGGCAAGAATAAAGGACAATGGTTGGACAAAAAGGATAACGGACTAGCAACCAAGAAACGGAAACGAAGAAGGGCAGAAAAAGGGCGAGGTGGAGAGACAGCTTAACATCAAACTTTGGCGACATCTGGATGAGAGAGGCAATGGGCAGAAGGAATTAGAAAACTCATTTCCTTTTCATTCATAGAGGTATAACTACAATGAAAAGGTCAAAATGTTTTTGATCGAAGTATATATTTAGTCTCAAATACAAAAAAAAAAAAAAAGAATTATTAGCACTAATATCCAGTCTGTAGATGAAATGCTTGTAGTTAAAGCGCTAGCGACTATTGCACAGTAATTAACCCTCGTTCTCCCACTGTGTTCTGCCCCCCCCCCCAGTCTCGCCCGGTTGCATAAACAGCCTCACCTAACCTTCTAGTTATTGTGTATATTTTTTTCGTTAATAGATCCCATTAGTTAATAACCATTACAAAATAGCGAACGACTTTGTATTTATATCATCCAAGCCATTGGCATATATATATAGAAGGAGAATTTTAATTGAATATTTTAACGATTTCGACAAAGTGGACCTACATTCATATCCAAACCCTTTGTGGGAGTTTTAGTACTTTATAGTTCCATATATAACACACGATAAAATCTCACCATAGCTGATTACACGACTTAGTTTACATTAGCGTAATAATAAACTACGTATCCATGATGAATAGAGAGGGAAAGAGAGAACCCACCACAACTACCAACGATAACAGCAACAGCAAGAACAAAGAGCAAACGAACAAAGAACCAAAACAACAACTACAAACAACGGACAGATACAATATGATAAAGGAAGAACTTCATTTCCGATTGTTCATCGCAGACATTTAAGACGACTTTATATCAAGAGTATAATATCGAACGACAACCTCACCCCCCTAACTTTACTCCGTCAAAATTGAGATCCTCTTTACCTTCCGTGAAATTTAAGACCCGGAAAATCTTTCCTTTAATGTTATGAACAAACCTGAACATCACAGTATCATATGGGCCAATTTAATACACGCCCTTGCTTCTACTATCAAACTGCAAACCCTTAAACTTCAAATGTTTTGAATGATGTGCCTCCATGTGAGGAAAACCATGATATGAAATCTTTGGCCATGATCGTCACCCGCCTGTAAAAGAAAGCACATTCTTTATCGATAACAATATTAATAACTGACTTTTATCGTACCTGTTGATCCACACTACTTTTGTATCCCTGAACCCAATCACCGCCCCAGCCAAGCTTTACCTAAATTTACAGTTTTAAGTTTACTTAATCACGTATAACGAACTGACAATTACCGATCCAAGCAAACGGATAAAACATTGTGCAAATGCACGAATACGCGCTTACTCGATGTCATGGTAAATTGATATTAGACTTGAGACCATGTAGAAGTGACGATCACTTAAAGTATGGCAGGAAGTTGAAACTGGCGTTTATCAAGGAGATATGTTTATCCAAAAGCTTTTTTTGCAGAAGTTAAATCAGATTCAGTAAGACATTAAGGTGTCAACAAGGATATTTAAAACAGGGTTACGTCACATACGCATACACAATAACAAGTACACTCTCTTTATGCGTCTTAAAATGATCAATCAATCCATAATCGGCATAGTCTATTACCTATACCATTTTCATTATTACCCATTGTTCTTCTTTTATCCCCAAGCTGACCATTATATGCCTATTTATAGCCATTATATGACGAAGGACCGAACCTAAATATTAATTCCCCTGATTGCGACTCTATTTTTATCGAAATTAATGACATCAACAAATCCAGCAGTAAAAAAAACTATCGTTGGCATCATCTTATCGCCAAAACAGTTACCTTGACGAGATTTTTTATCTTGACTTTCACGCGTAAGATCAATACAGTTTAACATGAATTCCAAATCTTGCTATATCATGGGTGATTATAACTTCGATATTCTTGGATTACGACTTCCGATACTAAAGTTAATGACTTCGTTACTCTTATTTTCTCCAATTGTTTTTTTCCTTTCCCTACCAATTGAAGGCTACCCGAATAAAGAAACAACTGCCACGATCATTGATAACTCATAACAAACTGACTTTTTAGGTCATGTAATGCTCGGTCGCTTAGTCAAGATATCTCAGAGCCCCATTTTCCCAGTTGTTCTATTAATGCAACAAATTCGGGACTCGAGATATTAGTTTTACAAACAAAATTCGCTGCTAAACAGTCACGCCAACGTAAGCCAAGCAATATCAAAGGTTTAAAAAATGGACTATCATCCACTACGTGGCAAAAAAAATGTGTTTTGACGATTACATCTGAAACAGCTTTTAATGCTCGCCAAGACAAGTGATCAAGATATATATATTCACTGTCCTGTTAAATCAACTAATTAGCTAACGTAAAACGCCAAGGAAACCATGGATAACGTTGGGGCTAATCAAATCTATTAATATTAAAGATAAATTATTTAAAAAATACCGCGACCAAACCTAATAACGATAATAAACTTAATACACAAAATATCGCATACCTAATCATCTTCTGCGCATTGCTAAACATATCACAGCAGAGCTTGATGCCAACCTGAACAATATGAAAAAAACATGGCAAACTCTAAATAATCTACTTGGCAGAAAAAATCCCAAACACCCTCATACTTTATCGACTCTAAATTGCTCTGGAATTAAAGACCCAGTCGAAATCGCTAACAAATTCAACGACTTTTTTTTACCAACATAGCCCTCCACTGTCTGCTAAGATCCCCCCCCTCCTGACTACGGTTATTCCTACAATGCAGTTTCATCTCGAGTCCCCATAGTTTATTTCTATCGCCTACAACTAAGGAAGAATTATTGGATATTACCTCATCCAGAATGCAACCTAGTAATAGCTGTTGCGTCGATGGTATTAGCTCAACATAGTCAACAGATTTTACCAACATTATTGAGCCTATTATGCATATTCAATCTTTCCATATCCACCGATATTGTCCCATCTAAATTAAAGTTGCTAGAGTTGATTCCGATCTTTAAAACTGGTGTACAGCATTCTTTCAACAATTACCGTCCAATATCCATCCTTCCGTGGTTATCCAATATTCTTGAAAAATTAATGTATACCAGAATCATCGCATTTATTGATAAACATAAATCCTCCTCCTGCCCATTTTGGCTTTAGACCCTAAACACCCACCTTCATGGCATTAAATAAACTTTATGATAAAATTACTACGGGCCCTGAACCAAAACTCCTGCCCGGTGCCGGGTATCTTTGACTTCAGCAAAGCCTTCGATACCTGACATCCCAAATTCTCATTAATAAACTACAAAAATATTTTTTTTTTTAATTTCTTTAATTTTTGGGTACTTTAATACTGACAATATTTGATTTTGAAACCTTTCTTTGATTATAATCAACACCACTCGTCCATTTCTTCGATCAGTTGCGGCGTCCTCAAGGCTCAATTTCTCTTTTTATTAATGACCTCCCTCAATGTTCTCCTAATCTTCATTTTATTATGTTCGCAGATGACCCACTAAATTTTTTGTTAATTCTAACAAAGAACATAAATTACTTGATCAACCATAAACAAAGAATGAACCATAATTCTAATTGGTTTAAAAAAATAAACTTCTCTAAACCTTACAAACTACTTTTATGGTCTTCAGAAATAAACACAACCCTTTACCACCAAATTATATTAACATTATATCGACCATAACACTTGAACAAGTAAACACACTAATTTTAGGCGTTTTAATTGATGATGAAAGATTTCTTGGAAATCAAACACTTCACATGTTACTAAATAATTTCTAAATACAACGGTATCATCAGGAAAGTTAAACCCTTTCTGCCCCTTGATTCACCGACCACCTTATATAATACGCTCGTCTTCTCTTACATCAACTACTGTGCCATTATCTGGGCAATAAAAACAATTCTAATCTTCATCCTAGTTTTAAATGCAAAAACGATCATAGGTACTTGTACTAATTCACCTTTGGTTAGCCATACAGACCCTTCTTTTCTCCTCATGTAATACGCTCAAAATTGATGACATTTACGTCTTCCAGACTGCCCAGTTTATGTATAAATCCATCAGGACCTACTTCCTTCCTCCAAATATCTTAGATTATCATTTTTTCTTTCTTGACCAGACAAGATTTCCATCCCTATGACACGCTATCATCTAAGACTTGTACTGTAGACAACAAATACCAGACTTGCTGAAAACAACCATTAGGATCCAAGGTGGGCCCTTTTATTGAATTCGTTGAATGACCGTCTAAAACAGTCTCCACCTTACTATTTTTAAACGCTATTCTCTCAAAAAACAGCTAATTGATTTTTATTCTGCAACCGATTAATTGTCTTATGATTTGGGTATATACCAGTATACTATTCAGTATAATATTTTACCGTTGTTTTTTTTCTCTCTCTCTGTCTTTTTTTTTTCAATCTATTAATTGTAATTTTGGTCAGCACCCTTATTTTCCCCCGTGTGCTCGTAATTTTCATTGTATGTTTAATGCCTTACCAATTATGTCATACTCATTTGTTAATATGTAACTCATGCATGGGTTCACTAACTACACGCCCTGCGTTTTTAGTGGCAATCCAATTCTTGCTATTGTATTTATTTTCTAAATCATGTTTTTTTTTTATTAAATATGTCTATGTTATATTTGTTTACACTTGTTTATATTTACTGTACATGGCAATGAGTATGGAAAAAATAAACCTGATATTCTATTCTATCAAAAAATAATGGCATTACACCCGACATACAATTTTTTTAAACGGAGAACGTTACTAGGGGTGGTAACCCCTTGGTAAAACGCGTATTAAATGTCTGGACAATGAATATTAAGCAATCTTAGCACGTTTTTTTGAAGAGCGCCCCCAATTTAAAAAAAAAATGAGATGTTTTATTTTACGCTTGCATGGTAACTGCTATAACTATCCACCTGCGAATGTTAATCTCTACAATGGGCGTATGTGTCGCAAACGAAGGAATTTTTGTCATTATATCGGGAATCCGATAATAATTCACCGGCTGCTGGAAACGGCCTTCCAAGATGAAAATAGCCGGGAATAGCGCAATGTACCGTGATCTACGCTCATCTATTAGTTATTTATTGTTCAGCAAGTCAAGTTAGAGGGTTCTTTTCCTGAGATGGCACTATTTCATCATGGACTGACAATAAACTTAGCAATTCCAGCTCTGCCGCTAAGTACAATCCGGGATCCCAATTCTAATTACAAAAATCGCCATTTTACGATAAATACTCACTTTTGAGGATTCTCGTTCGCAGGTGTAGTTTTCTAGACAGTTACCAACATTACTGTGCAAAAAATCTAAAAAATCAAAAATTTTGAAAATTGGGGGGCGCTATTAAAAAATGCGCTAATATTGCTTTAACTTATGTTGTTCTATTTTCAGCTCTCTCCCCAGTTCCTTTGCCCATCACACATCCCTTCCCTATTTCCTCTTTGTTTTCTTTTGCTAGGTTTCTGTCTTTTGTTCTATGTCTGTATAATATACAGATAAAAAGCCAGAATAAAGCACAAGTGGATTTTAAAGGGGTACCGCATTACATTCTTCATTGTATTCTGTTATGCTTTTGTGCAATGAACTTCCGTGGACAAACAAGTTTAGTACGTGGCATTTTTAGCAAGTCAAAACTTGATTGTGAGGCAATTAAGCTATAACTAGCATTTCTTCAGGATTATTTCTCATGTAGTTGCATCAAGTGGGTGAAAAAGTCACCTTAAACGTGAGTTGATTTTACCACCCTGTACCTCGTGTCGGTGTTATTTGTATTCATGACATTGAATGTAAGATTACCGGTGTAAAGAACTGAGTGTCCCCCATGAGAGAGTGTCCTAGCTACCATAGCAACATGTACGGATAAACCGCGGGCGCTTGTAGTCGAGGCCATTTGGGTACATTGCTGAAACTAATCACTACATACTGAATACAGCACTCAATGGCGAACACAATAGCGATGGGTGTTAGGACACTCGTAACGCGGACACTGTAGTTTTTGACACCGGCATCTTCCAATTCTTCGGGGGCATAGTGTAATTTTCAAAGAAGTGAAGAAAAGTACTCCTTTAGTATATACCACGAAGACTTAAAGAATCAAACCACGAATTCCTTCTAAAAGAAGTTTATATATGGAAGAAGTTAAATTGGGATACCGTTCGCTCGTTTATTTAAACCATACTAAATGTAGGCCATCGGGTAAGGAATTAGCATTTAATTTTCAGAGTGGTTAAATTGGTTGAGCACAATTTGTATACAGAATATTTATCAAGAGCTGTTTTCGGTAATATAATTAGTAGGCACTATCCTCTATGAAGGTGACCGTTTAGGTAGATGAAAATATCAGGTTAAAACACGTGTCGCTCCTCACAGCAAGTAGATAAATTAAAGCTGGATATACCAAATGTGGCTTATTCCTTCCACACCCCCCTTTTTCCCATGTTTGAATTAAAAGAGCGTTAGGATTCTTCGCGATAAAGAACCTAAACATTGAAAAAGTTCTCAATTCCACTATTCTTCCTCCTTTAATATGATGTCTTTTTCCAACTTCCACACCATCAAGATATGTTGCGTTTCTGGAATCATCAATGGTATTAAACAAACAAGTATGCATGCATGTTGCTAAAATTCCGGAAAAAAAATCTACATATAAAAAACAACAGTTACGGTAATGTAAAGGTTCTAACTAGGGACAGGGGTCTGGGGATCAGTAAATGACCACCAATTTTATACTTTGGTATGTTGAGCTATATATCTCTAGTACAATACGTAACACTAAACTGCATAAGGGGTTTGCACTCCGTTAGTGCATAACGGGGGGGGTTCTGGGACCCCCCCTAATATACCACTTTCCTAAAGGATTGTTAGATGAAAAATCCACCACATGTTAGAAGGCTTCAAGACATCAACAATAAAGAAATAAAAATTGGAAGAAAGTGTCCAGTAACAAAATTAGAGGCAAAACATTGATTTTAATTTCGCGTCAAAAGGTGCGAAAAAGACACTATTTGTTCTGCATTTTCTAACGGCATGCTCGCCTAGGATTGTGCTGATGGCTTTAATTGGTGAAGGAATGAAACTATAAGTTATCATATAAAGCACAAACATAAATGGCTCATGCCATTTTATATTTTTAGGGTTAACTTGTATAATTACATAGGTTCCTACAGTAAACCGCTACATTATGTATATAAAATATTATGGCTCCAATGGCCTACTATACTTTGCAAGATTTTTTTAATTAATTCTTTACTTTGTTTATTTTTTTTATTTTTTTTATGTCATTTGATGTGTTGTTGATAAGATTTTTCATTTTTGATCCTGGGTCCACTCACTTCCTTTAATGCCTAATGGGGGGGGGGGGGCTCCAAGGGACCATGTAATTAACGCAAAAACGACGCGATGGATTGTTTGTGTTTTTTTTTTTTTTTGCACCAATGCAAGCGCAACTAATTCAAATTTACTTTTATTGGATAACAACTTTTGATACAGTGGCACACATCCTCTGATGGTGCTCCAGAACATTAGTACCAAAATAAATAACCATACATTTAAGGACATAACATTCTATATACAGTAAGTAGACTTGTTTAGTGATATACAAGTAGCTCTGTTTGAGCTAACTTATATATAGTACACTTCATAAGAAATGGAGCATTTAAAAAATGTATGAACTAAAATATTGTTACTATGTTACCATCATTAATTAGCTCTTTTCTAAGTTTCCAGGCGCGTTGATGTAGACGTAAAAGTTAGACAAATACAAAAAAATAGAAACCAAAAGATATTGCAGCGTGTAAAAATCGCCGGCTGAAAAAAACTAACAAAATGGGTACCTAGGAACCACCCCCCCCTTATGCAGTTAAGTGTTAATAATCTCAACAAATGACGTATGCTGCCCTAGTTCTAAAATGTTTTAAAATGTTTAGAACAATAAACGGTAACCTTACAAAATATTTATCTGTATTGCTATTCAACTATGGCATAAACATTGACAATCTTTTACGTTTAACACTTAAGTGCCACGGGGGGGTTCCATAGTACCTAACATTCGATTTATTTGCGGTTTTCCGGTTACGCAATCAAATTTTTCAAGGGTTTTTTGATATTGTCTGATTTGGACTCTGAGAGGAAATCCCGCACAACAACGAAATGCGGGTCCAAATCACCAATCGTTATGATGCGTCCATAGTTAACAAATGCAATAGATATGTGATATAACTTTGCACTTAATCATAAATTATGATCATTAACATTCACATCCTAATACTTATGAGGGGTTCAACTCGTCCAGTTAATAAATTATAGTCTTCGTGAATGCTGAGCTCATTCACTATTCTATTATTGCACTTATGAGGTTTAACTCATCCTTATTACACTTATGGGGGAGGTTTAACTCATCTAACTTATGAGGGAGGTTTAACACATCCAACTTATGAGGGAGATTTAGCTCATCCAACTTGCCTTTTCGTGAATACTGAAAATCAGTCACTATTCTGATTATTGCACGATGAGGGAGGTTTTTTACTCTCCTTATTGCACTTATGAGGGAGGTTTACCTCATCCAACTTATGAGGAGGTATAACTCACCAAAACTTACCCTTTAGTGAAGGCTAGAACTCATACACTATTCCATTTTTTTTTTACTTAGGAGGAGAGTTTAACTCATCCTTATTGCCTTATGAGGAGGTTTAACTCACCAACTTATGAGGGAGGTTTAACTACTCACCCTTATTGCACTTATGAGGGAGGTTAACTCATCCAACTTATGACATGTATGAGGGAGGATAACCATCCAAACTTGCCTTTAGAAGGCTGAACTCCTACACTATTCTAATTTTTGCCCTTATGAAGGAGGTATAACTCATCCAATCTTGATATTTAGTAAAGGTGAACACATTCCCTATTCTATTCATGCACTTGATGAAGGAGGTACAACTCCCCCAATCTTGATCTTTAGGGAAGGCCGACCGATCCTATTTATTCCTGCACTTGTGAAGGAGGTACAACTCCTCCAATCTTGATCGTAGTTCTTTGATAAACTTAACTCATTCCCATCAATGTTACCAACCAAAACTCCTCCCGCAAGGGGCCACACCCACCAAAGGGCGGATGGGAGGGTGTTTGTCCAGAAACTGCCATACAAGACGCCTCACCAGACGGTGAAATTCGGTTTCTGAGAAACGCCCTATGTCGTCATCGGGCAAGACCATGCCAGATAGAAGCAGGTTCAGGGCCCTGTGTCAACACGATATCAACAAGAGCGGGCTTCCCCTCCGATTCGCGTTCCAAAATAGAATTGGAGTCTTAATGTTTCTCTAATTCATGTTGGACTCTGAAGGAATCCATTCAACACAACGAAATTGCTGGTCCAATCACCAATCTTTATTGATGCGTCAATATTTAAACAACGCAATAGATATGTGATATAATTTGCACGTAATCATAAAATTCATGATCATTAACTATGCAAATCCTATAATTATGAAGGAGGTTCAACTCGTCCAGTCTAAATATAGTCTTTTAGTGAAGGCTGACCTCATACACTATTCTATTTGCACTTATGAGGAGGTTTTAACTCATCCTATTACACTTATGAGGGAGGTTTAACTCATCCAACTTATGAGGGAGATTTAGCTCATCCAACTTATGAGTGAGGTATAACTCATCCAATCTTGCGCTTTGGCGAAGCCTGAAATCAGTCACTATTGCAATTATTGCACTTATGAGGAGGTTTAACTCATCCTTATTGCACTTATGAGAGAGGTTTAACTCATCCAACGTATGAGGGATGTTTTACTCATCCTTTTGGCACTTATTAATGGAGTTTAACTCAATCCAACTTATGAGGGAGGCTTACCTCATCCAACTTGCCCTTTAGTGAAGGCTGACCTCATACACTATTCTATTTTTTTCACTTATGAGGGAGTTTATCATACCTTTTACATTATGTGGAGGTTTAACTCATACCACCTTATTAGGGAGGTATACCTCATCCAATCTTGCTCTTTAGTGAAGCCATGAAATCATTCACTATTCTACTATTAGTGCACGTACGAGGGAGGTTAACTCTCCTTTTGCCCTTAGTGAGGGAGGTTTTAACTCATCCAACTAGAGGAGGTTACTCATCCTTCTTTTCTTTGCACTTACGAGGGAGGTTTAACTCATCAACTTATGAGTGAGGCATAACTCATCCCAAACTTTGCCCTTTAGTGAAGGCTGAACTCCATACACTATTCTATTTTTTTCACTTATGAGGGAGGTTTAATAAACTCATCTTATTCACTTATGAGGGAGGTTTAACGTCATCCAACTTATGAGGGGGGTTTAACTCATCCCAACTTGCTCCTTAGTGAAGGCTGAACTCATCCCTATTCTATTTTTTGCACTTATGAGGAGGTATAACCTCAATCCAATCTCGATATTGAGTAAGGCTGAACACAGTCCTTTTCCTATTCATGACCCTTGATGAAGGAGTAAACTCCTCCAATCTTGATTTTTAGGGAAGGCTGACCTTATTCACTATTCCTATTCGTGCTACATAGATGAAGGAGGTACCACTCGTACCAAATCTTGATCGTAGTACTCATTTGCCCACCATTGTTAACCCAAAACTCCTTCCCGACAGGGGCCACCCGGGGCTCGTTATCGTCGAATGGCGATATAGAGCTTCCGGGCCGCCAACCACAATCAGGGCCCAATTCAAGAAAACGCGACCCTGATTTCCATGGGAGAATTTGAACGCAACCTAGAACAAGCGATCTTGCCCACATCGCAAATAATTAAGACAATCTCATGGTGAACAAACTAATGGGTCCCACCCGTTAATAATAAATAACCCGTGTGTCGAATCACGCCTGAAGAATACGAATATTGTTTTCAGTTGCATTCTTTGACCCTGTGCCACATCAGAAGTGTTCTGCAGCAACGAAAGAACCACCAATATCCCAGAAACGATGTTAAAATATACTCACTGTAACTGTTAACCCACTGGACGGCCATCCCCCAAAGGTTTGAACCCCAGTGGACTTATAATTAGGTTGTGACGCTGATCCTTCATGCATGTATTATGCATGAACACCACCCGCTCATTCGAATTGTCCACCTGGTTTGCAGGACCCACATACCTAAACATCCGTGCATTAGCCTACGTCATAATTGCCGCCATGAACCCGTCCCTTACCTTTTATTACCCAAAGTGGCCGTTTGCGCCCACCTGGGTCACCTGCGATGAACCTTGGTTTTGCTATAACCATTTTGATTCCATATTTGTATACGCATTGTTTCACATCACTGAATCTCACTACTTGGCCTACCACACTCGGGTGTCCCAAATGGCTGCCTGCCGGTGAAAATTAAATCCCACCCGGTTCCAGCCCATGGTTGCATCAGTGGTACCTTGCCCCTTTAGCAACATTTTGCTGGGTTCCCCCACTGGCACCCCAATGGACTATTTATAGCTGAACTCTGTAACTATTGCCTGATTCGTCCTCGATCCTTGACCACCTTTTAAGGTTGAGCCTTTGGTCACCTGGGTGTACGGTGCCTTTCCGGCCATTATGTGCCGCACCTGGTAATGACGGCGCCTTCCTGTTGCACTGTCAGGATGAGTGCCCTTGTTCTCCGTTCCGAAGCCTGGCCCCCTCTCCCTGCTTGAGATCGATCTGGCCGCTATTATTTCCGTCCATTGTTCCTGAATGAAATGAATGCGAAACGATTAATTTCATGTATCCGCTTACCTATGTTCAATGTGCCTACATTACAATCGGAACTGTAAAGGGTGACTACACAATGCCACTTTTTATACATTACTGTAACGATCATTGGGCACTTATCAAAAGGTACCATCGCGAAAGATATACATCATTTTTTTAAATACAGAAATGAAATCCCCCCTATTTTAATGCATAACTGAAACCGGCAATATCCCCAAGAAGTGAACTAACCAACATTTTAACTCATTTTTTTTTACCATCAATTTTGTAGACTAGTTTGATGACAAGAGTTGGTGTTGGCAGTTTCCCGAATTATGCAACCTTAAACAAATTCACACACACGTATCATAGAATTACTGGTGCATCATCGAGGTATAATAGGAACCAATGCCATATAAGGAAGCAAAAAGTAACCATACAATAAAGCAATATAACATGCATTATAAAAATCAGTTTCATCACAAAGTTTGATACACGAGGCACACATAATGCTAATATTTTACAACCAGTGAGAAGAGCTTCAAAGCCCAGGTACATTGACATGATTTCTAACCCGATTGTTATTGATATGTAGTATTTGTTTGTTTTTTTATTTATTTGACTTTATTTACTTTATTTTAGTTTATTTATATATTGATTTATTTATTTATTAATTTATTTATTATGCTTATTATATATTCTTTATTAGTATTTGGTTACTTTTTTCACTTTTTTGATATTTCTTTTATTTTAATTTTAAGTGTATTTTATTTTTTCTTTTATTTTATTTTTTTATTTTTTTATTTTGTATTATATTTTTTTTTTAATTTTTTTTGTTACCATCTCGTTTGATCGCAATATGTTACCTAATGGTATTTTCCCCTATTTTCCTTTTCTTATACAATATACATGCACTGTTTACCAAAGCTGCATTCAAATGTGTAAAACTTCATTTTCATCAGTGTAAGGTTCCTGTATTCCAGTCATTTCTTTCTTTCATTCTTTCTTTCCGGTTCTTCTATCCAATCTCCTAAATCCTACTAGTACTAAACGGTTAATGCCATATCAACCGAGTTGGTCAGAAGACCTGACCCAAGCTTCATGTGGGGTGTAACCCAATTGGGGTCCAAAATGCCACGTAACCGTAAGTAGGGGCCGCCATTTTTGTAAAATTTCTCATAAAGCCTACTTGTCCTACAGACAGCTATAGGTTCCCAAAATGTTCACAGAACCCTAGCCCATCCCTTCATATAGGCTGTACCACCCCGATAAACGATCGAGGTTCATTAACATTCCAACTGGCGGCCAAATCTAATTAATTATGCAAAATGCTATAACTCAAACGATAAGACTTGGATAGGGTGCTATGTGTGTGCAAAAGTTGCGGATAATTCGAGACGAATCATACGACAGATGGCCCCAAGGTTCACGTGCAAGATATGCAGATGAGCTAATTAATCTGCAAACATCATCCCTCATCCACCAAATTAGGTATAAATGTCATATGCGGTCACATAAACACTGAACACAGCTCAATTATCCCGTGCTCACAACATAGGTCAAAACGGTCAAATGGGTCATCCTCGCGGTCATCGAAGAAAGCTTAATTGACTAATCTAATTATGCCATCGTGAATGCATCGATGAATTATGAACAAGAGTCGCCAGTGACCCCGCTCTGTGACCTATCGTGTATGGGTCAAAGGTCAAAACTACCAAAATTAAAATCCCCATATTGCAAAATACAACCAAATACCAACATTGTAAGGGATTAATGAAATATCAATAAAATGTCTACAGTGACCACTGGTTAAGGGTCAAAGGTCAAAATACCAAAATGCGCGAAATTTCACGACTAAGGTCGTTTTTTCTTTGGCACAAAATGTCTCTAATGATTATTATATTTTTAATTTAGATGATTTAGGTAAAATTAGATTCAGTGGCCATACAATCATAATAGGCCAGTAATAGCATTGCCCCATTTCCATCTGTACTGAGGTGTGATTGTTTATGTGATGGACTAAATCTGAGTTTGAATTCTTGCTTGAAATATTTTGTATTTTGATATAAGGACAATCCTCTGGTGTATTTTAGTTCCCATTTAATTTTTTTTCCTGTGTTGTATTCTTGCTGCGTGTGGTCCCTGTGCCCCATGGTAAGAACGGAGGATATCTACTAAGAACCCGTGCAACAGGAGAAATTGACCAACTAACAACTACAACAGTGGCGATTGTTACTCCAGGGTTTGAAAATGTGAATTTCCCGGATATAGTTCCATTTCTCACATTTGCCACTATATCTTATGTATAAATTTCCCCCAATGGTCAGTGTCCCTCAAATGGCCGCCTTCCTGGGAAGGAGCTTCCCAAATTCCCCACTTTTTGAGCCATGGGTGGACCATCAATTATTAATAGAGGTAATGCCCACAAAAATTTACAGGGACCTCAGTACTAAGAAGCCATCCCTCTACAGGGTGTGATGAGATGAAAACCCCACACACACAGCTGAAATGCTGCACGAAAATGGCTGATAATTAGCCTGCGTGCCTTGTTACCATTGCCAGTTCTTCTCACATTCCCCTCACACACACCTGCTATTTCGTTGAGCCTGTTGATGAACCGCACCCTCAGAAGATGGGCAGTACCTAAATTTAAGCATTACAGATTCCCTGCCACAGGCCGAGTGTACCACATCGAACTCCAATTGGCAGTTGATAAGGACTGTAAATGCACTATGCAAATCAACAGCTGTGTGATTTGAAAAGTGTTTTGTTTGGGTGATTTTTTTCCTTTATTTTGTGCCCCCAATGAGTTATTGATGTGCCATGCCAAGAAGATTTGATTATAGGATGGTTAGTGTTGGGATTGGAGAAATTACGACCTGCATCCCTCATGCACAAAAACAAGAACTAAAACTTAATCAATTTGAATGGTAGTTGCTTATTGTTTTCTTTATTTATTATTTATTTTTTTTTGTCGTGTGGTTGTTTTTGTTGTTTGTTTGGTTTTTCTGTTTTGTTTTGTTTGTTTTGACTTTTTTATATTTTTTTTGTTTTGTTTTTGGTTTGTTTGTTTTTTTTGTTTGTTGTTATTTGCTTTGCTGTTTTTTTTTTTTTTTGTGGCTTTTTTTTTTTTTGTCCATTGTTTGTTATTTTTACCTATTTAGTGCTTTCCTGAAGGTAGCACCACTTTATCATTTCTTGCTAGCTCCATTGCCCCGGATGTGGGGAGTGCCACCATGATGGTGGGTATGAGGTTGAGGGAGGTTGCAAGTATAACTACCCTTGTACCCGTCAGAAAAACAATAAATTTATTTTTTATTATTTATTTTATACGACCTTAAATTTCGACTATTAAGTGGAAAAACTCTATGCATATGTACTCCTTAAACGTTAGGGAGAAAACTCTTTCCCCCTAACGTCATGTATGGTCTGTTGCTTTATTCCGTAAAGGATGTGAATATAAATTTTATGCAGATTAGTTCTAGTCTACTAGATAACGAATAGTGTAGGATGTAATGTAAGTTCGTTTTGTTTTTTCTGTTAAAAGCAAACATTCTTTGATTCATGTGTCTTAGGTTGGTAACATGTTGGAAAAAAATTATCTTGGGAATTTTTTCAAACGTTGTTTTAGGGTGTCAAATCCCAGATGGCCGCCAAAATACATAAATCCATTATAATTAGTATTCTGAACGCAGTATTGAGGTCCACATTGACCAAAAATACCCATATATTTTGGTACCAAAGAGTTCAAAAACAGCTAAATTCAATCAAATGCAAATGCACATTAAACAAATCCAAGATGGCGGTCCAAATAGCCGCGAAAAAGCCTATGTTCTGAATATAAAACCGATGCATAACACTAATAAGATGAATAGGAAATAGGATTCAAATTCATGGATCTTGTGGTGCTAGGAACCCACAACTGACATTTTTCTTTTGTGAACATACTTCAATCCAAGATAGCGGCCCAAATGGCCGCCGAAAGCGCTAAAGGGAATGAGTAATTTAAAACAAAACTACCCTAAGTTATTCAACATTTGGGGCCCAGAAAATATACATTTAATACTCTGACAGAAGAAATAAATCCAAACATTCTTGTTGATAACACGCTTTGAATCCAAGATGGCGGCCCCCGTAAGCACTGGTAATAGTAAAATTGTGTATGTTTTTTTCACATGATCCATGTCATATGTTGGATTCTTCTACCTAAAACAGACTACAAAAAAACGTTAGTTCCTATCAAGGCAATATATGGAGAAACCTAGGGAGAAGTTCAGAGGTCTATACTTTGAATGTATTCAAGAAAAACCAAAGAGTTTCTGGTTTAAATGCTTGTTTTAATTTGTGTTTTTATGTGTTGTATATTAGATTTGCTTTGCTTTGTATGTATTCCTGTACTTTGAGCTTAAGATAATGTCATTTTGTACATATGTAATGATGTACCCCGGCACCAAGGAAAAGAACAATTTTTTATTTGGGCCCTCATGGTGAATAAAGTTGAATGAAAAATAACATATTTGATAACAATTAAAAAAACACCAAGATGTATTCTTTGGACCAAAGGAACTCATTCAGTGTTTGGTTAGAAAAAATACTTCAAATCCACAAATGTGGCTAATATAATAGCTCAGCTTCTGTAAGCTTTCAATTCTTAATCTGGTGATTTTCCATACACCTATTTATTCTTATGTTATACACATTAGGAAATTTGATACAAAAATCATAAAGTTTCAAGTTTTATAAAAATGTACAAAGAAATTATAAGTTTGGACACTTGAAAACTAATTTTGCTTGTTTAAATGTTTCAATCAAGATGCAATGACAAAATGACAATTGCGTATAAGCCACTCTTAATCTAACAATAGCCCAAACTGGCGATTCTTCATAATACCTAAAGTATAATTTTGTTTATATGCATTCAGAATTTGAATGAAAATATAACTGAGTTTTATGTGTTGTAAATTACACATGCGCTTTTTTTCTTGTCTATTAGTTTCGTTTTAGACCATTCAACCCCAAGATGGCGGCTTATAATGACCCTTATAAGCACTATCAGAGCCAAATTGCTATTTTATATATATACCTAATAATGTTTTTCACATGACATGAGAAATTTGAATGAAAAAATTCAATGAACCATAAGAAACTGATCTAAATCGGGATATTTTTCATACAGCCATGTGATCAATGTTATAATATTGAGAATCAAAACATAAATAAACATATGAGACTGTTTTTTTTTAATAAAGGAAACTCATTTTGCTTTGGTAGCATAATTCAAATCGAAGATTGCGGCTTAATATGGCCAGTGTAATCACTATCAATAGCCTAAACTGGTGATTTTCATTAGACATATGTTATGCATGATAGGAAATTTTAAAAAACTATATGAATGAAGCAACTCTATACCTTAAAATCCCAAAATGCATTTTTCCCGCTTTTCAAAAATACGGAGGCGACCTTTGGCCTTGTGTTTAGGGTGAAATTGTTATGTCTAACAAGACAAATTGCGCTACGTCCATCCCTTTTCTGGCAGTGACGTCAGGTTGGTAGTCATTTTCCCTCTGGGACGTAATGGGGATAATATATTTTTTTAATTATTATACTGTTTAAACATGCTTCAAATCCAAAAAATGGTTGACAAGAATTGACGACTGCGTACAAGCATCATAATCAAAATCTCACTACAATGTGTAATACCGCATTAATATTGTAAATCAAAACATAACTAAACACTGTCTACGTTTTTCATACAAGGAACTATTTTTGCTTGGTAACATAATTCAAATCGCCGATGGCGGCTTAATATGGCCATTGTCATCACTATCCATCGCCAAATGGTGATTTTCATATACATTATGTTATGCATGATAGGAAATTCTAATAAAAACTATAAATGAAGCAACTCTATTCCCTTTGCAGCCCAAAATGCCATTTTATCCACTTTTCAAAAATCACGGAGGCGAACCGTTTTGCCTTTGTTTAGGGTGAAATTGCTCTATGTCTACAAGACAATTGCGCTACCTCCCTTCTTGCAGTGATCGTCAGGTTGGTAGTCATTTTCCGTCTAGGACCGTAAGGGATAATATATTTTTTTAATATATAAATGTTTAAACATTGCTTCAAATCCAAATGGTGACAAAATGACGACTGCGTACAAGCATAATCAAAATACCAATACAATGTTTTAAGTACGCATAATATGTAATCAAAACCATTAAATAAAACATATGGTATACTTTTTTAATACAAGGAAACTCATTTTGAACTTTGGTATACATATTCAAATCGAAGATGGCGGCTAATATGGCCATTGTATCACATCAATAGCCTACTCTTAAACTGGTTGATTTCATATACATATGTTATGCATGATAGGAAATTCTACTAAAATATAAATGAAGGCAACTCTATAGCCCTTAAATCCCAAAAATGCCATTTTTCCCACTTTTCAAAACTCACGGAGCGACTTTGCCTTGTGTTTAGTGGTGAAATTGCTCTATGTCTAACAAGACAAATTGCCGCTACCTCCCTTACTTGCCAGTGATCGTCAGGTTGTAGTCATGTTCCCTCTAGGGACGTAATGGGGATAATATATTTTTTTAATTATATAAATGTTTAACATGCTTCAAATCCAAAATGGTGACAAAATGACGACTGCGTACAGGCATATCAAATACCCAATACAATGTGTAATACGCATAAGGAAATTTTAATGAAAATATAAAATGAAGCCAACAGACAACTTTTAACACATGAGAAACCATATCTACCTTTTAAATTGTTAAACACCCTTCAACCCAAATGTGGCATTTTTCATAGTATGTTGTACACATTAGTATAGAAGCAACTAGAACATACTTTTGGACACATGAACCCAAATTCAATAAGTTTTAAATTAACATGCCTGCAATCCATGATGGTCACTTATATGACCATTCACTATAAATAGCCAACAACTGGAGTATTTCTTAACTAATATAAATGAAGCAACTATAAACTTTTGGACACAAAAAAACTCATTCGTTCATTTAAGTTTTGTGAACATCAAGAGCCAAAACTGACGATATTTCACAATCTGTACACATATATCTCCAGAGTATGGATGTGCATATTAGGAAATGTGAATAAATATATAGTAAATTAATTGAAAGCAACTAAATAAACACTTTTGAACACCAAACTCATTTTATCATTTAGGTTGTAAATATGATATAAAACACACTGATAATAGTAGCGTAATTAAATTGAAGCATTTTACTTTAATTAAATTGGTAACATTAAAGTATAAATCTTGCGTATATACGAATATATTGGAGTAGTTTTATCACGTTTTTATCAAATGCAATGTTCGGATAAAAAAATTAAGTTTTTAATAAGTGGTATCGAATCTTGCTTTTTCAATTAGTAAAATGTAAATGGTAGAAGGAGTTTTTTGTGTCAACACGTGTATCTATATGTTGCTTCATTTGTATTTAATTCAAATTTCCGAATGCGTATAACATAAGTAGGGATGAAAAGTCGCCATTTTTGCTAATGATTTTTAATATAACAGCCCCAATTAGCTGCCATCCTTAATTTTGAAGTATGTGTTTTTTTTAACATAAATGGTAAATATGAGTTCTTTGGGTCCAAAGGATGCATCGGAAGTGTTTATTTGTTAATAAAATAGGATGCTGACATGGATCTAGTGTGAAATCATTTTAGATTTTACATTTTTAATACTTACGGTGGCCGCCATCTCGGATTAAAAGCCATGTAAGCAAAAAAACTCGTATTCAAGTATTTAAATACAATGTTACTGCCCAATAAGTGTGATAATTTAGTAGTTTGTCTTAAATTACCAGTAGCTGGTAAATAGCAGCGGCCATATTGGACCCGCCATCTTGGATGTGACGGTTGTTAAACCAAAAACAAAATTCAGATGTGGGTACCTAATACAACAAGATATTACATACACTTGAATCTGAATCCTAGCGTTTATATTCATAACATTAGCTTTTTGGGCGGCCATTTTGGACGCCAGCGGATACCAGGGACACGGTAGTTTTTATTGTTGAAGGGAATGCTACTGATATTGAGTTTTTTGAACTCTTGGATTGAAATATGGGGTTTGTATGTCGTAATTGGACCTCTATTGCGTCACAGACTACCAATATAATGGAATTTGTGTATTTTGGCGGCCATCATCTTGGATTTAAACACCCTAAAACCGTTTTGAAAAAAATTCCAAGATATGTTTTTCCAATAGGTTAAACCCAAAAGACAAAGAATAAAGTGGAATTTTTGCTTTAACAGAAAAAACAAAACAAGACGGCTGTATTTTTGACATGGACCAGCCGACACTAGAATGAATGTTAATAAATTTGAATAACTGTAAGGTCATTATAACCTAGTGGATAATTCAATTTTCCCCATGGTGGGTTTTTAGTTTCTTATTATATTATTATTAAGATTATTATTATTTATATTGATTATTTAACTATTTATTTTATCTTTTTGACCATTTACTTATTTTCAGCACGGAACCTATGCAAATGCAGCTCATCGCCATGGCCAGGGTTGTGAGGAGTGAGGGAGTCCCTGATGGTGGTGGATCGCTACGGGGGGGGAAAGGGAGATGGGGAGGGAGGGGTAGGCATAGGGCCACAAGCCTTGCCCATATGTCTGTGCAGGCTTTAATTGATTTTGCCAGGCGATGAATAATGTACACTAATCGAATGTGTGTATCTTTTGATTCGCTCAGTACAAACCCCAGGACACACAAGGGCAGACCGGGAGAGCATTAACAGCATGTGTGTGTGAACATAAATGTGACTGTTTAATGCATTACGGGAGAAGCTTTCTACCCAACCCACAAAGACTGTTAAAAATACTGGACAAAAGTTAGGTAACAAGAATAGTCCACCTGAATTGAGAGATGGTCACACATCCACGCCATTTCACACCCTTTGTGAATAGGGCATTTCAACAACCCGAAAAGTATGGACATGAATAGCGCGGAGTCGTAATGTGATGTATCATGCTATTAACAATGCACAAAACCTCATTTTCCTAGTTGAACAAGTGTAATGCAGTACAATGAGTGACGCGTAGTACCCAAACTCAAGTGAATTAGGTAAAGTAACACCATTTAATATTTTGAGGCAATTACAGCATTGACGTATGGCAATGTGGCTATATGTGTTGTACTAATCGATATCTTGAGTTCCGGGGGGACAGTAGGAACCCATGGATTCTATCATGTAATGAGACACCCCGGAGAGGGACACACAATGGCTTGCGCCCGGGGTATAGTAACATGGGTTAACGGCGGCCATTGTTCAGTCCTCGTCGATAATCTCGGCCCCTCTCCAGTATACCCCGGAATCCTTGGGGAGCTGGCTCTCTCCTATCTCTCTCTCTCGTGAAGAGATTAACGTGGACCCATGAGGGTATACAACCTGGATTTGGCAGTTTTGTCCAAGAAATGCCATACAAGACGCATCAACAAGAAAGGTGAATTGGTTTCTGAGAAACGCCCTCTGTAGTCAGCGGCAAAGACCCCCTGCCAGACAGAGCAGGTTCAGGGGCCCTGTGTCAACACGATATCTGACAAGCGGGGACTTCCCTCGTCCAAAAATAGATTAGAGTCTTAAAGACCACATTCAGTGATTTGCTAAATCAGGACAATCAAAAAATTCAATCAAAAATCAGATTTTGGCAATTGTATCTAACAAGTACATGTATCCTAAAACATACCCTGCAAATGATAAGACCAGAAGCATCCTAATAAGGGGACAGAATCGGAAAATTTAGATATTACTGTCCGTCGGGACACGTACTTCAACACGTAATTGAATGGAAAAATCGTATCTTGGAACACTGCCGTTTGCTCCTTTCTGTCACTCTTCAGTGGGAAAAGGTAACTTATCGCGAATTCTACAGACTTATCCTTCACTTTGAAGCTATTCCTGCAAATTTCAAATATTTTTTCAAATCACTGATAGTGTCTTTAGATGTTCTCTAATTCATGTTAGAAACTACTGGGTGCTGCAGGTTAGGTCAAATTGTCAAATCACTTTTACAATGCATGTAAAAAAAAAATTTTCCTTTATAACCTTTGGCATTTTTTCTGTTGAAACGCACAGGTATGAGGTTTTAACAAGATTTAATAAACCAAAACATATGACTAACAAAAAGCAAAGGTAAGCCAGGAAAAACAAGTTTGTCTCAGAAGGACGCGCGCATTTTCTTTAAAGTTGGTCTTGTTAGCGATTTTGTTTAAGTTTTTGCCTCCTGGAATTTTCTTTTGAAAAAAAACAAATCAAAAATTTGCAATAAAATATAAACAAACAAATCACGCATTTCGTATCAGGATTTTTCTAAAAAAAAGCATATTCGCATTGCATTTGCACATTTCTTCTGAGGGACAAACGTAGTTAGACGGTTTATGGTTTTAAACATATATTGGAGGGGGTAAGCCATACCCTTAATTTTCATTTTATTTGCAGATTAGGAAAGCACAGAGGTAGCTAATATAGGTAATTGCGGTTATGTTGTATTATTCCAAAAATACCTGGCATGTAAGCCTTTTAGTTGGCTCAGAATATCACGTATCAACTGACGTATATGGTTATGGTATTAAATCTACACACTCCGTAGGAAATGAACTGCTGTACCAAAAACATAGTCTGATTTTTGTCGTGTCACTCTATGCATATTGTCGAGGGTATAGATTGATTTGGAGGTATAGTCTTGCCAAAGAGGTATCAAAATTGTGTCCATCACATATTGTATCACCAGAGGCGCGTGTCGGTGGACAAATCCCCCGCGTTTCGAGCGGAGCGAGGGCATGCTGCAAAACGACTCCCCATGAGAGGGCGCGCTATACCATTCGTACAATCCAAATAAAAAAAACCAAGCGCAACGCTTGATGAAAGGATTAATTGAGGGAGTGTAGGTACTGAAAGAAAAAGACGTCAAAACCTCATCCGTGAGTTTAGCGCCGATTTTTCAACCGTTTTGTTGTGAGAGTAATAAAAATAGGCTATGAGGCAAAGTGAAAAGAGCTCGGAAAGGATTCAAGGGGGCGCACCCCTGGGAAGTACATAATTCTTCTGAAATAATTTTCCTAAAATACAGAAATCAGTTCTACGCGTGTTCCATTCTGTATATTGGTTGCACATTATCGAGAAAAAGGATTAAATGTCACCTCAATTTATGCCCTGAATATCAGTTGACGACGGGGGTACAGCATGATTCATTGACTCCAGCAATTAATGGGGCGATTGATTACGTAAATTTCGTCGGGTATGTAGAAGACCAAAACACTTCACAATTTCTCCCCCTTTTTTCATCTGAAACTGCAGGGCTATTGTAATTAGCATGCAACTAAACCAGATGCACCCAGACGATTTAGATTAAGCTAATTTTTCAGGGACGTGGAAAACACTAAATACCTGTCCTCGTTCACTAATAAAATAACAGTTAGAGGTCTCTACTGGTGTTCAATTATCTTTGACCATATTTTCATCCTTTATTCGAAAAAAGGGGAAACGAAGTGAACAAGCTCATCAGAAAAAAATTGTTTGGCAACTGTGACCTACCATTCTTTGTGCAGAACCAAAACCCCGTAACTTGCCGCGTAACCCCCCATTTTGATGCAAATTATTGCGTTTATAGCAACAATCGAAAAAATCATTCCCTAATGAAATTGCAGGTGAAAACGGTTGCCGAACAAACTTTTAATGAATAGAATAAAGGTCATATTAGATGATGTGACCATGCAACCAGTGTTGTAACTGTCAATAAATAATCATGTGTGTGTCTGGCTAGACTAGCCAATCAACCAAGCTTTAGAACAGACACGCACCCGATGAATGCATTGTACTTCTATTTCAAGCATTATAGAAAGCATTGCAACAAAATTTATTGAAAAAGTGTTGACTTTATTGAAAACCACTTGATTTTCTGCATGTTGAATAGTTGTACAACATAGTAGTACTATTCATATGTGCCGACCCTCTCCTGGTAGGCCGTCTTCCTAGACAAAACATCACTTCCTGTTTGGGAAAAATGCCAGAAGTTTGATTTACCACCCTGGTGTTACCATACACAGCCATGGGTAGGTATTGCTTTCTATTGTTAGTGAAAAGCTTTGAAGGGGCCAGTTAAACAGAAGTGACACAGTATTGTTTTGTAGACCGGTGCGCATAAGTCAAGAAGGTGAATTTGACTGATGCTGTCTTTATTTAAGTGTCGCTTTTTAAGAACAGAAATAACATTATAATTTAATAGCTTATAATATTTCTGCTTGTGAAAAAAATGTATAGGCCTTCAATAAATATTTAATTCCTAGTATTACAAATTCCAAGTAAATTTTGATAGGTTTTATTTTCATTGAGAAAGCAGTAGTGTAAGAGGGTGTGGTACACAGAGCAATTATTTATTGATAGTTCACGGACCAAGTTACCATCTGTGTATGACGTCACTTGTTGACATTCAGGACGCCCTCTGTTGTTTTCTGGAAGGCCAAAAATATTCACAGAGTTTCTGTGACAGACCACATAAATCTGGTTATAAAATTGCTTTGCGAAATCTTTCATATCTAAAGTGGTCACAAAAGCAGATGGTAGCATTAGCTTACATTGCTTGATAAGAAAGGTTAGTATTATTGAAATTCGAAACAAAAGTTACAGCAAAAAACAGAATTTTCCCCATGCAAAGTATAGGTGCTTTTGCCTGCCAGTTGCTCTCTCCGTTACACCAACAGGGGCGCCATAAACATAAACAAATGTCACATCATCTATATTAAGATGATTACGTTATGGTGTTGGTTCTGCACCAAGATGTTAGGTAATAGCTTGACAATCAAAATTTCGTTCATGATTTCTGCTCATACTGTTTACTTTTTGAGAAAAATGTAGAAATATACGATCAAAAGTTATGAAACTGCCAGCAGGAAGTTTGCGTATTTCTTCGTAATGAGCTGTAGCTCCAATATTAATCGGGCGGTGAAACAATTCAAAAGCTTTTAACGTCATGACAATAACAATGGCTTTGCAGCAAGATAAATCTGAAGTCCATAGTCCTATTTATCCTATTCATAACGGGGCGGATTAAGATTCAATCATTGTAGCACCTTATTTGCCGGGGTCAATGGAACGTGGTGTACCTCCCTTGTCACTGATATTCAGGGAAAAAAAAAGGAAATGGACTTTTAATTATTTCAAGAAAAATGTGCACATACTGAAGGAGACACGTGGAGAAACTGTTTTACATAAATTTTTAGACACATTTATTTTACCAAAATTATGTACTTGTTAGGGGTGCGTCCTTTGTATACGCTATGAGATCTTGCCCGCTAGCCCAAAAAGGGATTTTAATTCCCATAGAGTAAAGTTAATATTGGTCGACCCAAATGGAGGACATTTTAGCTCATAACATCCAAAACAACCATCGTTTAGCCTATGTGGCATTGTGATGCAAATTTTTGCTCATAACATTAAACGCACGGTCCAGAATCACTGATTTTTTTTTAAAAATTACCTTTTTCAAGGATATCTAGTGAACCAGAAACCCAATTCAGGTTTTAGGATCAACGAATGCACCTTTAATTCCCGCCTCTGCTTTTCGGTATGTTTTTTTTATGTGTACATATACTCTATCTATTCTCCAATGCAGTGGCCTAATTATCATGTGCTAGCAAATTTAGAATTTCATATTGTCTGAAAAAATGGCAGTGCCACGTTAATGAAGATTAAATTTATAGCCAGCCTGTGGTGGGCAAGATAGACGCATTCCCGTACTACAATACTTCACCTGTCAATGATCCTGTGCAATCGCTAAACATGATCTATTGACAGCTGAATGTCTTGTAGTCCTGGAATGTATGCTCTGGTGGCTGACGTCATATTGAATACGGTCTATAAAACACGTGTCTCGGTAAATGCACATTCTGTTCCTTGGTACGATATTTTTGCCGCGCAATTACTGTTCAGCCCCTGATTTTGTGAAAAGCACTGGGCTCCCTTGGCACCTGAATGTTCTCCTTTGCGGCCTGTGCATTGTTCTCTTAACAGGTGAGGCCTATTGGCCTGTTGCAACACTGGTTGCTTGCTGTGAATAAACTTCAGCAACTACCTTGAGTGTACACAAGATTTAATCGTGTATCGTTGTTTGGTCACAGTTGCCAAACGTTTTGACGACATTTCCCATTTGACTGAAAAAATTATGATTACAATCTCATGATAGCTTGATACTACGGAACCCAATATAGGATGCCTGTCCAAATATCACCGTGGATCATGCGCATTCTAAGGCGCGTGGACAAGGGCTTCAAATACATCTCAATCAAAAGTATTTATGCATTCATACTGACCTTAAAACAATTAATTTGAGGTACTTGTACGTACAGCACTGTAACCCTTAAATCAATAACACACATTTTTTATTAGTCATCAAATTTGCGTATGTTGAGATTTTTGCAACGTTGAATTTGTTTTTAATAATAAAACTCTCTCAAAGTGATTTAGCGGCGAGAAATTGACTTTTTGATTTTTTTTTAAATAAAATCAAGGATGAAGTTAATAATTATGTTAAGCATAGCATTGAAAAAATGTTCTCCGTGTATTCATAAATTTTGCGAAATTCTTATTTTTTTGTAAACTCTTGTAAATATACCCCCCGCCTAAAAAATCCGATCGATGTTGAAATGGCCTCAACTTGCTCAAACTTGCTTTCAAATGAACGCGCAAGCCAGCTGGATAAATCTCTCAACTTCCCCACCATGCTTCGTTATCAATGCATTACGGACACAGGGCAAATAAGCAAACACATTCGCGAACAACGCTCATGGCATTTCTTATTATAATTCACCTACACACATACATACCTTTTTAATTACGGGTAATGTTATGTAGACGTTTCCTTCTTTAATTTTTGTAGGGTTTTTTTTAAAGCAAATTGCCCACGAGGAATGAAAAACAAAACAAGGAACAAGCATGAAAGGCGGTGCACTATGATAGATATTTCCGTTGCCTAAGCAGCTAGTCCACATAGTGCAGGAGTGCACACGACACAATATGCTTTTGCACTCTGCTCCTGAAGGAAGTAACACCATTTTCAATGATGTCACCCAAATACCTTCTAGTGGCCAAGCTGTTCCAGACATTGTACTGATATGGATTGAAATGGTTCTGGAGAAGGTACTGCCATGCAAGGCATTAGCAAGGCATTGACAGGCTGGAACAGGTGGCTCTCCTCATAAACAATGGTTGAGGAAGCAGATCATGAAGGTCTGTCGTCATGTAAGGTGTGCATTATGTAAGGGATGTATAGTGCTGCTAGGGTCGAGCTGATGAGAGGTGAGTTCTGATTCTGGCCTCCTCCTCATCCACACCAATAACTCGAAGCACCTTCCTCTAATTCAGGGATCCCGTAGCCCCGGAGTGTTGTATCCTGGAACGATCCAACCAAACCGGCATGGGGTCCAGGGGACCACGTGCCCTCTCCTTCATTTCAATTGCCCTCTGCCTTTTTTCAAGTCTTCTCAAGTTTCTGGTATGGGTTGGGGATGTGCGGCCGGGTGTTTCAACCACTACCCCGAAAATATACCAAAAAAAGACATATTTTGGCTACCCATCCTTATAACCTGCTTGCTGGAGGTTTTGAGGCGAAAGCCCAAAAGCTGAGAGAAAAATTACTGTTTAAATTGTATTTTGAGCCATTCTGGAAACACTATTTTTCACACTCCTTCTTGCAGCGTCTTCATACCATTGGAAAATACATTGCAAACAGAATGCCCAACCCTTCCATCATACCCATTTATAAAGAAAAGGGGACGAATCAATCTGCCAAAATCGCCTGAAAAATGATGACCCTTCTCGGCCCGACCGCACATCCCCGTATACCTCTTTTCTTGATGAGAACCCGCCCGAGCAATGTCCTCTCCTTCTTTTTATACTTTTCTTAGACCCCGAGGTATCGCGCGAGTTCCCTTGCAGCAACGCCCCCGGCTATACGCATGATCGCAAAGGCGATCAAAACAAGCACCTTTAAAATGAAGTGTGAATTTTAAATAAGATTTCAAACACCTAGAAAGACATGTTTATACAAAACAATAAAGATTTTTTAAATAATATTCAGTAGATGTAATACGGGGGTGGTGTTTGGTTTTCTCGATTGGGGTTTCCCCTATAATATTATTCCCCTAATTTTAAAAAAGTTGCGTTGTTTCAAGGAATTCAGAAGGGTTTTACCTTGCAAGCCCGTGGCTAATAAAGTATTTCTAAACAGTCTTTAAATATGACACATATACAACCAATTCTGAGTTGGAAAATTTGAGTCAATTATACAGAAGGATGTAAACTGATTGTGTATAATTAAATCCTATCATGTTGTTATAAGAATAAATCGAACTCGCCGTTCTGAAAGGAATGAATTTAAACGAACCGTTTATCATTGATATAGGTACCAGCTGGTCAGATTAAAAGGGATGGGTCGGTGCATCTGTTGATGCCTATTATACGAAAGCCAAGAATAGCAACAATATAAACATTCACTTCTGCATTAACGCCAAGAAAATCCCATTGCTCCTAAAAAACACGTTTTGTTGTGGACCCTTTTCCCGATTAAAAACATTATTTGGACTCCTCCCTTCGGTTCCTATCTTTTATGTATGGTACGCGTTATTGTCTGTTTTGTCTTTTTGGGCTCAATAAATTGCAAACTTTTATAGGAAATTTGGCATCTTTTGGCCTTTCTATCTCAGCATTTTTGCACTTACAAGCGAGGTGTGACACAAAGACAGGCCGTGGCCAATGAAATTCATCAAAAATATGCCGAGATACTTTCGTGCCAAGTGTGCATATATATAATTATGAAAGCGTGGGAGAGCATTGGTATCGCAAAATGAACTTGTGAGGATGGGACTGGATGCCGTGGGTGACCGGCAATTTATAGCGCAACGGAAGGTTTTGTGGGTTCGAGTCCATCCACAGCAAGTTTCATTTGCGATATTAATGCTACGTCCGCATGTCATCAATTCTCTCGTCTTTGTATGTCTTCATGGCAGTAATTCACAAAGGTTGAAGAGCTCCAATTTCTCTACTATTTCCGGTATTGTATTGAGCCACTACTTTTGGCTGGTTATATACTATAATATGTATATATTGAATTAATGAAAAAAAATAATAAAAATAGTTAAAAAATATCAATTATTATTTCTATTGATTTCATTAATTTCAAATCGTTTTTGCCTTGTGTGACTGTGATGTTGACAATTTCTTGGTTCGTGGTTCAAAGAACTTCACATGGCTTGACTGAGTTGTTAGCATAAGAAAAACAAGCTTTCGCGCTTAGAATGTTGTCAAAACAGGTTAGTTTTAAAAGGTAAAGTTAAGGGAAAAAACGATTTTATAGAGCAAATAAAAAACAAGACAACGCCATTCAGTTTACTTTAGTGCCTGAAGATTGTTTACATAATATGATAAATAAAATAGCTCCTTCGAGAGCTTTTTTATATTTATCTATGCAACAGCGTGGGTACAATGCATTAAGTCAAACCATTAAAACCACTCGAAAAGACGGTCAACCTCTTGTTCCTAACGTACTAGTGTTTGCCACTTTGGATGGATTACTCCGAGATGCTAAAACAATCACAAGTAGTGTACACATTTCTTTCGTAACTTCCAATATCAAATATTTGTTGCTGCATTTTGCTCGATAATAGGTCCACTAGGACCCCACTCAATGGCCGTCCATTTGGAAAAAAATAAATTGGACAAACCCGTTGGTTTGTTCAAGATAAACCCTTTGGAGATGCAGAGCCAGGTCAAGTACAACTTATCTCCGGAAAACGACATTCCCAGTCACGCATGTAAACCACATGACATCAATCACATTGAAGACACCAAGCCATTTTTTGAAATGGACGTGCTTTAATTTGGATACTTTCATAAAACCGTAATAAAGATGTCAACAATTTAGAGCAAGTGTTTTATATTTAGAAGGATCAACATGCATCATCTTATTTACCCGTAAACTATTTATACACACTGTTTTGTGCTTTTTGTGTGAAACCCCACAGGCCAAATCCTAATTTTGTCCTGAGCCATTACGTTTCTGACTCATCAAAAGATTACACTCAAATACCCGTTGTTTGCCTGTTTTGTCACGTACAACAAAGCGTCGTTGTCATGATGTTGTTTGTTTGCTATGCTCTAACGTATGTTGACAGTCTTGAACTTTCCGAGGATCATTTTTAACAGTGTTCTTTACAGATATTTTAAGCTTCCTGATAGAACTTCCTGTTTATAACCTTTTTTGGAAATACGGTGTCGACGTTCTACCGTATTATCTGTTTTAATCTTACTTTACATAAATTGTGTTCGATAAAACAAATTAAAAGAAAACAAATAACACATTACAGTCTTAAAATGAATCTACCAATTGAGAAACGTGATGTGCGCCACTTACGTTCAAACCTCTATAGCATCATCTCATTCAGAGTTCTCTAACAAAGCGAAGAAAATACTGGGATAAAAAGAGTCTAAAGAGTCTGGTATTTGATGAATTGTTCCAGTTTGATGATACAATTCCACTGAATAATGAGTGTGGTGGTTTAATGACCCTGTAAAATTCATCAGGGTCACACGTGACATGGGGTCACTAAACGGCTACACGCCTGAATAATTCGATTGGACCACATATATTTAAATATCACATTTCATATGTCACATCCCTCATTTTTTCTCGGTTTTGGTATAAAGGTTGGATGGTTTAGCTTCAGGGTTCCACATATTTTGACATATATAGCCATGCTATGAAGGTAAAAGTTGGTTTGTAATCAAGTTATTTGTGATTTTTCTGGCGTAATTTTTTAAGACTAAAATTGGAGAAAGTCCTATTCTTTTATCATATTTTCCTAGATATAACACATCATTACTATAATATACTCCCGACAAGATCACAATCACGGTCCCCTCGTTATATCATGTTTAAATCTTTGTAATAGGTCTTTGTAACCAAGCACTGATCAAAGCTGATCATGCTGAAATGCTTATGTATGTACCTATGTACTTGAAATGCCTACATCATTTATCACCTGCAATGACCATCACAATGGGTGAAGCCAACTTGACGTCCCTTAGACCTCTACCTGGGAACCTTGGCTAGTAGTAGCCCAGGTTCGCTTCACTGGTTTCATTGTTTTAGCGCAGTGAAGCTGAACCATTGGTAAAGCTAGGGAGACATAGGCAATTCTGGCCGGAACCTGGCCTTGATTTCTAGACAATATGTCTCGCCTCTAGGCTTTTTTCAATGAAACTGTAACACGTTATCATCTGGTCTCCCCACAAAATCGTTGTGGCTGCATGTAACCACATACCAATCTTTACTGATAAAATCCTTGTTGTGGGACGTCCATGAAATTGCTTGCACGGGCCGAGGTAAAGGGATACACCACTCATCAGGATCCACTAGTCCACAATATGTTCAACATTGTCTGACATTGTGTAAGGAAATTATAAAGAACAACTGGTATAATGCCTTGTTCATTGATGGTTTTGTTTTGACTTTAATGATGGACGCGTCAGAATCTGTATTCTGCCTTCGTAGAGGTTCCTTGATATCTGCATTAAGGAATATGACATTTATGTGAAGAATCGGTTATCGTTTGGGTGATATTCGAGGGAAAGAACACACATGCATTAACTGCGAAATTCAATATTGGTGAACTTTTAAAAAAGCAAGACAATGACAGACCACACACACAAAAGAATAATTACTGACTTTTTGGTTTGGCAATCACATCATTTGTCGCTCATGGCTAACCTGATCATCTCATCATATTTTTCATTTCTTGAATGTCTTTGAGATGAACTTGAAGCGACTTTTGCATGACGCAAACATTTATCCTTTTCTACTAGCAACACATAAAGAGCAAATTACTTGACGAAGAATGGTGAGAACTTCCTGTCATTCCCAAGGCGTCTGCTACGCATGGAAGTGCAGATGATTGAATACATCAATAGGTGTGGTAGATAAACAAGCTATCACGATAAGTCTATGCTTATATATTTTGACCGGGTGTAGATATTTGATATACGATTATGTTTAAGTAATTTTATAATAATAATAATATTGTTTGAAAACTAGGTGTCCCCTTTTGAAGACTTGTGTGAAACAACTACTACTAATTTATTGGGGTACTTGCAGATTCAGTTCACACGTTATACGGTACTGTAAAAGAGACATAGATTCACATGGTAGTTTCTTTCCACACACTATATGTTCTTTCCATGCCTTTCCGAAAGGCATATAGCATATCAAGTACATTTAAGGTAAACACGTCGCCTAAAAATACGACAAAAACATTTGACATCGATAACAAAATAAACCTTGCTACTAGATGAACAAGTGACACACGCAGGATTCATATTTATTTAGTTTTTGCTCCCGTGAGTTTCATCGATTGTCTGCGTATTCGGGCAAAATTGAATATCACAGATACTCTGAAGACTCGGGCAATTCATTTCCAATACTTGAAATCAAGTATACCAAGCTCTTTCCCAACCCTGTGCTTAACTATAACTCTTCTGCTCAGTCCAGACACTATTTTGCACTTAAAGGAGGACATCTCATTGGAGAAAGTGAGAATAGACCGTATTCAATAGCCAGCCATGTTGGTGGACAGGATAGACGCATTCCAGTACTACAATACATTCACCTGTCAATGATCCCTGTGCAATCGCTAAACATGGATCGATTGACAGCTTAATGTATTGTAGTCCTGGAATGTATGCATCTTGCCCACCAACATGTCTGGTGGCTGACGTCATATTGAATACGGTCTATGGTTCCAGTAACGTTGCAAAATTGACCAATGTGTTTAAACCGCATTGGTATATGAAACAATTTACGTGAGCTTACAGGATAAGCTATTTTGTGTGATAATAAGCTATCAGAAAAAGTACATTTCCTTTTAATTGTGATTGTTACATCTGTTAGACATCGATTTGTTGACGACATTTGCGTTTTACCAGGCCCATAGGCAGGAGCGTAACCCCCTCCAGAAGAGGGACAAACGGTACACTTTTTGCTAATGTTTGATAAAAGGGTCTAAAATTTAGAGAACATTTTAGTAATCAGATGTTCAAAATGTCAAAAAGTAACAAATTGCTCTCCCCTCAAATAAATTCTGCGTACTGCCCTACCTTTTAGACTACATCATGAATTTCTTTCTTTTTCCCTATTGGGAAGGGCTTAAAATGGGAAGAGTTTCAGCTTTAAAACAATTTTAGAAAGCTCATTTGGAGACGATGTTATCTGTCAAGGTTGTCTACCCACAAGGTAAAGGGTTTTTACTTATAAGTGTCAATGACCATCGATTGAAGTCATGTTTATTGCATCAAAATAATATCACACGCACATGTATGACCATTTTAGTTACATTTTCCCACCTGCTCATTTTTAATTGCGATAAATTGTTCAGTTTCTCTTGCACGTTTTCAACATATTGATGAATGCATCGTTATTAGGATGTTTGTCATCACACCTGGTATTTTTAATTAGGTATTTTGCATAGAGGATAACAACATAAAAGTAGAATTATCAATTTCCAAAAATAATGTCTCTGATAGTAGAATCGATTCTACTCTCAAGGACTCTTGATCAGTGACATTGTATTCCCAAAACAATTTTCAATTTTCTCCTTACTAGAATAGGTTTTCCAAGTTAGTTTAAAACATTTTGCATTATATTTCATATCTCGTTAAGTTGTTTTTCATCCCAAGAAAAATGAAATGTGCGTTTCTTTAAAACCATTTCGTCTTTGATCAATTAAATTCAGCATTTGAACAATAAAATTAACTTTATTTTCATCCATTTTCGTCAAAATCAGTTTAATTTCGTCGTATCCATGGCCCATGGGCACACAATTTCACCTTTAGCTCAGTATATTTAGTCTCTTCAAATAATGTTTACGCCCCAAGCCAACAATGATCGTGTGGGATCAACAAGAATGAATTCTCGTGCCATCGGCAAACGTAGCAGAACAGCCACAGTAGGAAATTCCTAGAAATTTCAGCAAAAGCAGGTATCTAAAGATTCTCCTATTTTCCATGCACCATTCGTGACTGGAATCTATATACCTGAGCCTATTAACTGTAACATGCAATAAGCATTCAAAAAGAAAGAAAAAGCATTAAGTGGAATGTCATGCAAGTTGGTGTGATGTTTTTCAATCCTGTCGGCTAAACCATGACGGGGAAGATGACGTTCGAAATATATTTTAAAATTATTGAATACATAAATGTCTCTGTAGAATTAACTTATAATCGCGCAAGTACACCTTGGTGTCATCTGATTAAAGCGCTATAATGATTTCGAGTGCCATGCTCTCATTCAGTTAAAAGTTTAAGCACCTCATCACTTACAATGTAAAGTAACGAACTAAGGAGATACCCTTGACGAACACCACAGTTTGAAAAATGTGCTAACTGAATGAGCTCATAGCATTACATCAAAGAAAATAGTTTAGTGCCTAACAGTCGTGTAGTACCAATTCAGATTACAACCAAACTATTAAAATGTATTCGCGGCATGTTAAAGCAATAACAGCACATTTTTGATGAGCACCCCCAATTTTGAAAATTTGATATTTTTGCACAGTTATGTTGGTGATTGTCTTGGCAACTATACCTGCGAACAAGAATGCTCAACAATGCGTATTTATCATAAAATAAGCAATTTTGTAATTAGATTTGGGATCCCAGATTGTACTTAACGGCAGAGCTGGAAATGCTAAGTTTATGTCTGTCCATAATGAAATAGTGCCACCTCAAGAAAATTACCCCTAACTTGACTTGCCTGAACCAATAAAACAACTAATGGATGAGCCTAGACACGTACATAGCGCTATTTCCCGGATATTTCATATTGGAAGGCCGTCTCCAGCAGCCGTTGAATTATTATCGGAGATCTCCGATATTAATTATTCTAACTACTAAACTCCTTCGTTTGCGACACATAGACATTTTCGAGCTTAACCATTCACAGGTATAGTTTACTAGCCAGTTACCAATGCAACCGTATAAAAATCTCAACCTTTTTGGAAAATTGGGGGCGCTCTTCAAAAAAGTGCTATTATTGCTTTAAAGTTAGTTGGTAATACAAAGCTATCTGGAGTGACAGTGTAAAGTAACCGGATTGAAGGTGTAAAACAATGTGTTCCAGTCTTACACATAATTCTCTTAAGATATGAAGCTGAAATGATGGTGCCGTATAGCCTCCAGATATAGCACATTTGTACGTCTGAAAACATATCACCTCGATATAAGAAAAATTGCCTAATGAAGGCGGGAACTGTTTGAATCATTCACAATCCAATACTAAGTTTAAATTACTTACTTTATTGTCATAGCGCAATCATAGCGTGGCAATGATGTTTTATCTGAATCGGACAAGCTTGAAAAATATACCAATGAGCTCAAGCAATCAACACAAAAATAGTTATTATTAGCATCTCGAAAAATGCTAAATTTCGGATCCGGAATTTTATAACAAAGTTGTGATTTTCGAAATGAAGGACTTCAATTTGAGCTTAGTTATTTCACACTGTGATTAGTATATGGACAAGCATTATGTACAGGGTGTCTCAGAAAGAATTACACCCTAACTATAGGTGACCATAGCTTCAAAAGTAAGTATCACATTTGAGAAATTTAAAAAGAATCTTAAACCAAAATCATTTTTTAATATTTTGATGTAAACATTACTTGATTCGGTTCAGTAGTTTTGAAGAAATAAGCGATTATGTAACACATGGACACTTCCTTCCAAGTTTTGTAATAAAGTGATTCAGACAGAACAGGCGAGAAATAATCTCTTGGGGGGTTGTTATGGTCTGTGTAGTGTCTCACATTGTATGTGCTGACATGTCTGTCTGTTCATCTTGAACGTTGCCTCGTCCTCAACTGTAAGTTCAGTTAAAAAACCTTGCAGGTCTTGTGTTGAGCCATTGACATGTTATTCTGCGTTGGTAGTCTGCTGCTTGGAGAGAATGCCTCTGCATTCTATAAGGGTGAAATTTCAGGTCTAAGCGGGTAATCCTGTTAGAGCTTGATCTGTGGATATGTGGCACATTGTTACGTCTGCAACTTTGTCTTGGACTTAGACGAAGACTCCGTCTGTAATGTTCTGTAAAGTTCGGGCGGTTCTCCACCTTCCACAGCGACTCTTGTTCAAATTTTGACTTGCCTGAACCAATTTTAAAAAAACTAAGGGATGGCCTAGACACGTACATAGCGCTATTTCCCGGATATTTCATATTGAAGGCCGTCTGCAGCAGCCGTTGAATTATTATCGGAGATCTCCGATATAATTATTCTGACTACAAAACTCCTTCGTTTTGCGACACATAGAATTTTCGAGCTTAACCATTTCACACAGGGTATAGTTACTAGCCAGTTACCAATGCACCGTATTATAAAAATCTCAACCTTTTTGGAAAATGGGGGCCGCTCTTCAAAAAAGTGCTATTATTGCTTTAAAGGTAGTTGGTATACAAAGCTATCTGGAGTGACGTGTAAAGGAACGGATTGAAGGTGTAGAAACAATGTGTTCCGTCTTACACTAATTTCTTAAGATATGGAAGCGAATGAAATGATGGTGCCGTTATAGCCTCAGATATAGCACCTTTGTACGTCTGGAAACATATCACCTCCGATAAGACAAAATTGCCAATGAAAGGCGGGAACTGTTTGAATCATTCACAATCCAATACTAAGTTAAATTACTTACTTATTGTTCATAGCGCAATCATTAGCGTGCAATGTGTTTTATCTGAATCGGACAAGCTGAAAAATATACCAATGAGCTCAAGCACGCAAACACAAAAAATAGTTATTAGATTAGAATTCAAAAATGCAATTTCGGATCCGGAATTTATAACAAGTTGTGATTTCGAAATGAAGGACTTCAATTGAGCTTAGTTATTCACCATGTGATTAGATATGGGACAAGCATTTATGTACGGGTGTCTCCAGAAAGAATTACACCTAACTATAGGTGACCATAAGCTCAAAGTAAGTATCACATTTGAGAAATTTAAAAAAGAATCTAAACCAAAATCATTTTTAATATTTTGATTAACTTAATTGATTCGGTTCCAGTGTTTTGAAGAAATAAAGCGATTATGTTAACAACATGGACACTTCATTCCAAGTTTGTAATAAAGTGATTTCAGACAGAACAAGCGAGAAATAATCTCTGGGGGGGTTGTTTGGGGGGTGTGAGTTATGGTTGTTGTTGTGGTAGTTGTCTAACATGTAATTTTGTGCTGAATTGTCTGTATGTTCATCTTGTCTTGAAGTTGGCCTCGTCCTCAACGGTAAGTTCAGTTAAAAAACCTTGCAGGTCTTGTGTTGAGCAATTGACATGTTATTCTGCGTTGGTAGTTGGCTGCTGGAGAGAATGCCTCCTGATTCTTCTATAAGGGGGAAAGTTCAGGTCTAAGGGGTAATCAGGTTAGAGCTTGATCTGTGGATATGTGGCACATTGTTACGTTTGCAACTTTGTCTTGGATTTAGGACGACGACTCCGTCGGTAATGTTCTGTAAAGTTCGGACGGTTCTCCACCTTCCACAGCGACTCTTGTTCAAATTTTGACTTGTACCCGTTTCACAGGACTTCTTAACATTATCAAATTGTTTATTGCAAGGATTCTGTGGATTCGCATTTAATCTAAATTCCTGCCTGACCAGAGTAATGTTATGACCAGCTTCGGCATATCTTCGAAAACACAAAACGCTTTGTTATGAGCAACCAATGTTGACCAACCATTTGTCTGGTAGAAACTTCTGTGGGCAGTACTTCTCTAACACGAGTATAGATTATTAAAAACGCGGCAGATGAAAACTTCGCCGTTGAAGCTATGTGATATTTCGTTCATGATCGTCAATTTTCAGTCCTTGAAAACGTATGGACTTATTCGCAATGTTTGTTTGTGAATGAGGGCCGGGGACTAGGCTACTACAAACACAATTAATGAGCACTATATCGCGTGCCGTGTGTAAGACATCTCCCGATCGGGGCTTTTTCAACCAGGGTGGCATGCAGAACAGTCAAAATTCGAAGGGTTGACTCTATGCATAATGAAAAACGCCACAGGTTTATTACAACCAAGCAAGTAAATATGGTACGAGTATCAAGGTTAAACCTTCAGGAGTTGCCCATAAAATGTCGGCTTATGATAAAGGTTTGAAAAAAAATAATGCCCCCCCCCCCCCCCCCCCCTCTTAGAAGGAAATAAGTTCGAAATATTACTTGTCAAACGGTACGAGCAAAGCCCAAGAGAAAAACTGGATACGAAACGATGCAGTAAATCCTTCTGAAAACTTCATATAATCCGATTTTGACGCCGAGCGAAAAGAGCATCAATGATAGAATTATTTATTTGCTACCACCTATTTATACGGATTGCACATGTGGGACAATTTAGGCAGCTTGTACAAATGTACATACAAATTCCAATGATTCAACAACCTGTATGTTCTCAAATATTCTGACGTCACACAACGTCATTTATCGAGGCAGCCTAATCGGCGCAAATGTCATACACAGTTTGAAGTGCGCGGAATTTTGACTTTACACTCTAAATCATACCTTTATTATTTTAAATGTAGAATTCATCATCTTATTGGAATAAGATTGTCTATTTGATATAAAAACTATTGTGAATAATTTATTGTTCAGTTCACGGACCTGTTAAAATATTGGATTAAACTTCTCAATTCCATTCATGCAGTTTGCCACCCCCTAGTGCAAATATTTCACATTTTTCTACACATTATTGGTGGTGGGTTTTTAATAAAGAGATTTTCTGTTAATTTACGTTTTGTTTTTATGGTTATTGATTTTGTTATATTGTCAAGGTACGTATTGGTTATTACTGCTAATAAAACGAACAAAATGGCATTGAAACTCACAAAATTATAACACGGCCCGGTTTCTTTGAAGAATTGAAAAGATTCCACAGCTTGAACAGATTAACAGGAGTAAGTTAATCAGCGGGAGTGTAGTACATCATCGGCATTATTGTGAGCAAACTTGGAGGAAGACCGCGTGACCATTGACATGTGTTACATGATCGCTTATTTCTTCAAAAATATGAACGAAGTTGAGTGATGTTTACAGTAACTGTTAAAAAGTTAATAGTGGTTTAGATTTTTTTTAAAGTTCTCAATCGTGATACGTTAATTTGAAGTTATGGTTGCCTATACTCCGTTGGTAGGGTTTGAATTCTTTCTGAGACTACCTGTATATGCAAAAAAACACCATTGTTTGTATAATCTTTGCATGTTTTATACATTTATGTTTACTGATTTCATGTAAAATCGGATTTCCACAGCTTGACATCTCTCATTTGGGATATCGTGGGGTTGTTTTGTCAATGACATTCTAATTCAGGAACGTAATTTTTTAGTTTTTGCTTTAATTTGTCTTGTCAGTTATTTGGTGTGCGTAGATTGACACCAGATAGGTGTTTGCGTCTGGCTGATTTGAACAAGCTTACAATAAGTGACTGACTTTAACTTACCCAATGTTTAAAAAAAAATAGATGAACTTTGTATTGGACCTAGAAAAAGCATTCATCCGTGACAAAGAAATAGGCCAATCAAATTAAACTATTGTGATAAATCGTGATTTATCAAGCGGGTTCAAATCTCCACATTATATGCACATTGCACTTTCTTCAACTACACAATAGTTTATAAGTTGGGAATGAAATAGAAAAGTTTCCACTCATAATACGACGTGTTATATCAATATGTATGTTAAAGCACTTTCATTTTGGCGGAGAATTACATCAGAGTCATATTAACTTTCAATTCCTTAACACCATTATAAACGCTAATGACCTTGGACTGCTTCACCACAACACTGTGGTGCTGCTTGCACAATTGCACGTGCGAACGATGATCATACTTCCTTTAACTGCGCGGTGTACCTGTTTACCAGGGTTAAGCTATAGATTAGTAAAATACACTGCTATAAAATATTATCCTGCAGAGCTTTGGCTATTCTTGAACACGTCATGTATTCTTTTTGACACAAGAACGGCAAACTCTGTTATTAATCCATTGAAACCCATGTATCAATTCCAGTTGATTGTATACGTTCAAAACTGACAGATTTTTCTAGTATTTTTCATCGTTTTTCTCTCTGTACCCATATCTAAAAACTATAAGCCCTTTTCAAGTTGAGGACATCGCCTTGCGCAGTTGGGTGCTGGTCAAGTGGAAATGAAGGTTTTTTCACCTCACATTGACATAGCAGCTGTGCATTTGCAGACCAATCATATACACCACGAAAGGGGAGGACGCACCTTCTAGTTGTCCGGGATCGAAGCAACCGGAATGGGTTATAGCCAAAAAGTAGGACCAGGCGTAGTACGATTAAGAAAGGGCTCATGCGTCATTGTCGATGTATCAGATTGGGAACATGTATAATAGACCTATAAATTTGATATTGGCAGTCAAAAGGATAGGGTAATTGTATGTTGACTTCCCTGTCTTGGTATAGTATAAGAATTATGAATTGCTGTAATATAAAACATCAGCACCAAACCTTTAAACAAAAAATCTGTTGCAAGTGTGCATAAAACAGACGTCGAAATTGAGCGGTCTCAACACCAAACTGCAAAACAAACCAAAACATTATCGGTACCATTTTGGTCTTTGTAATCATTCCGGAGAGCTTTTAAACTAGGACTGTAATCTGTTAATGATTTGAATTAAATATCTACACCAAATCACAGTGTGTAAACTACAGCTAGAAGTAATCTCTATGACACTTTAACACTTAAGTGTACTGGAGGGGGGGGCAACATTTGATTTTTCTGGCCATTGACAGAATGGATATATTTACACATAAAAATAACATACCCCAAACAGATAGAGACATCAATAAAGACGCTTTTAGACATCAAGGCTACCTTTAAGTTTGCCGTAACTTTAAGTGTATAGGGGAGTTCCATGTGAACCCAAACATAACATTTTATTTTCGTACGCCAGTTTTAACGGTAAATTACGTTTACCCAAATTTTATGTAATTTCCTATATATCAATTGCGCATATTATGTTAGGAAAAAAATTAAATCGGCCATGGCGTTATTATGCTAATTAGGCATAATTAAGCATTGCATTTTGGTGGCGCTATAAAAGTTGTTTTGCCATAAATCGTATTGGAGTATCTTTTTTTAATTTGTAATTACCATTTTAACTGTGTTGTTTTCTCCTCTATGCCAAAAGTTCATTTTTTTGGCGGGCGAATTGAGTGCGCGTTGCAAAAAACCGTTTGTAGGACCGCCATCTGGCCGGTACAACCGATTTTTATTTTTTCTCTTAGGGCGTGTTGATGTACCCATCTATGCTAGAGTTTGGTAAAAAAATTACAGCAAAGTGGTTTTCAGGTGGGCGGTCCATGTGGGACCCCGCCCTTATACACAACGGGAGTGCACAAGACCTAGCACTTAAGTGTGTACATGAACCAATAAATTATTTATTACATGAATATCATAGACCGCGGTCATTGATAGTAAAACACAAATGTCATGGACCAGTCAAACAGGGTGCATGCCGTTGGTTTTCTTGTGTTAAACGCCCCATTTCCGTCGTTCACTGAGGAAAATGTCATGGGGTCATGTAATTATAAAATCGTTCTGTTTAACCAATAAGGGTGCTGATTGGTCGTTATCATTTCAGGTGAGGGTTAATTTATTAGAAGCTCTATTTTCAAAGTACCAGGCCTCTTTAAAGTGGCATTACATTAACAAGATTAAAGGGGAATGCCCGATTTAATTCTATAATTGTTTCATCTTGATAGAAATGGCCGTTCACACCAAAACCTGACCTGGAAAATTTCGCGTCGATTTTCAAACCCGTTTTTATAGTAGAGCTTAAAAGTGATTTTGTCATTCCATAGACGTACTTTGTAAAAATTTAATATGGTCGACCAAATTGGCGGGCCATATTTTCGCTCATAACATTCAAACCAAAACATCTCAGCCCTAAGATTTCACAGGGTGGAATAAGAAAAAATAGTAGCTTCTTCGATACCAAAATTTTGACCACTTCTGGTAAAATCTGGGGCCCCTGGGAAGCGGGGTATTAGCGACGGGCCATGGACCTTTAGACAATTCCAGCAGTAAGTCAATTTAGATACGCGTATTCTCTTTTAATTCAATTTTAAAATAGATAAAAAAGTTCTATCTTAGGGCCGGTTGACATGCAGCTGTGTCAAAATACAATAAACCCGTTCAAAACTACTTTCACAATGTTAACCACAGAGGTACAAAACGCATATCAGTTTGTTTTTCCTGGCTATTTAATCTCGTTAACGAACTTTCATTGATTATGGATTCCCATTTATCATATACAAGCAAACAGGTACAGGTTTTTGGAATGTTTTGACGTGGAGGGTGTGTATATTAACATACGCAAAAATAAACTACAGTACAAAAAATTTAAAGGTGCATTCGTGATTTTCAGGCACCTGATGTTTTATTCATGATCAGATATTCCTCGAGAAAAGCTTATTCTCAAAATCTGAGTGATCCGATTTGCGGTTTTGTGTATTAGCAATACTCGTTTCACACGGTCCCATGGCTACTGTGCTGTAATATCTGTGTTACGGACCAGAAATACAAATGCGACATTTCTTTAGAGTGCGGGGGGGGGACCTAATTTACACGTAAGATGGGCACACGTGGATTACAAGACTAACGGGTTAAGACCGATATAAAAATCTCCAAACATTTTTTTATGTAAGTCCGGGGGACGGAGGCTGTGGATCACGAAATGCCCCTTAATACAGGGCACCATAACAAATTAGTGGTGCGGGTATTTCGCATTCCCGGTGGCGGAAAACATTTTCTCAAAGACGGTCAAATGTTAAATATTAAATTGCTAATTATAACTGTGCGAGAACGGGGAAAAATAAAAATATATAGGTGCAAACTGACAGATTTTCTATTATTTTTCATCGTTTTCTCTCTTGTACCCTATCTAAAAACTATAAGCCCTTTTCAAGTTGAGACATCGGCAGCGCAGTCGGGTGCTGGTCAAGTGGAACAATGAAGGTTTTTTCACCTCACATTGACATAGCAGCTGTGCATTTCAGACAATCATATAACCAGAAAGGGACGGCCATTTCTGTTGTACAGGATCGAAGCACCGGAAAGTGGGTTACTAGCCAAAAAGTCGGACAGGCGTAGTACGAATTACGAAAGGGCTCATGGCCGTCATGTGAATGTATCAGATGGGACATGTATAATCGAACCTATAATTGAATTGGCAGTCAAAGGATAGGGTAATGGTATGTGACTTCCTGTCTGGTCTATTATAATGACATTATGAATATGCTGTAAAAATAAAAAAAAAACAACATCAGCACCACACCTTTAAAAAAAATCTGTGCAAAGGTGTCAAACAGCATAAATTGAGGTTCAAACCAAACTGCAAAACAAACCCAACATTACTCGGTACCATTTTGGTCTTTGTAATTCATTCCGGAAGAGCTTTATAGGACTGTAATGCTTTTGAATTAAATATCTACACCAAAATCACAGTGTAAACTCACCAGCTAGAAGTAATCTCTCTGACATTTTAACACTTAAGTGTATGGGAGGGGGGGCAACATTTTATGTTTCTAGGCCATTGACAGAATAGAGATATATTTACACAAAAAATAAACATACCCCAAAAAAACGATAGAAGACATCAATTAAGACGTTTAGACATCAAGGCTACTTTAAGTTTGCCGTTAGTTTTTTTAAACGTAAGGGTATAGGAAAAAGGGCGTTCCATGTGAACCCAACTAACATTTTATTTTCGTACGCCTTTTAACGGTAAATTACGTGCCCAAAGTTTTATGTAATTGCCTAATATCAATTGCGCTATATGTTAGGAAACAATAAAATCGGCCATGGCGTTATATGCTAATTAGCATAATTAGCATGCATTTGGGGTGGGGCCGCTATTAAAATTTGTTTTGCACCTAAATCGTATTGGAGTATCTTTTTTTAATTTTTAATTAAGCATTGTAAATGTTTTGTTTCTCATATAGAGCCAAATGATTCATTTTTTGGTGGGGGAATTGAGTGCGCGTTGCAAAAACAGTTTTTGGACCGCCATCTTGGATCGGTACAACCGTTTTTAGTTTTCCTCTTATGTGGCCGTGTTGATGTACCCATCTAGTGACTAGAGTTTGGTAAAAAATCTACCAGCAAAGTGGTTTTTTCAGGTGGGCGGGTCCATGTTGACCCCGACCCTTCACACAAACGGGAGGGCACAGGACCTAGCACTTAAGTGTAAATGCTAACCAATAAATGTATTATACATGAATATCATGACTCGCGTCATTGATATTACAAACACACAGTCATGGACCAGTCAAACATGGTGCATGCAATGGGAAACTCTGCGTGTGTTTCTTGTGTTAAACGCCATTTCACGTCGTCTGCGAATTAATGTCGCTGGCGTCATTAATTATAAAATCGTTCTGTTTACCCATAAGGGCGTGCTGATTGGTCGTAATCATGCAGGTGAGGGTTAAATGATATAGAAGCTCTATTTTTAAAATGTTACCCGTGCCTCTTTAAAGTGGCATTACATTACAAGATAAAGGGGAATGGCCCGATTTAATTCTATAATGTTTTCATTGATAGAATGGCCGCACACCAAACACCTGAACTGTAAAAGTTCGCGTTCGAGATGTCAACCCGTTTTTAAGTGAGAGCTAAACGTGATTTTGTCATTCCCATAGAGTACTTGTAAAATTAATATTTGGTCGAACAATTGGGGCATATTTTCCGCTCATAACATTCAAACCAAACAACCTTCAGCCCTAAGATTTTCAGTGGCGTAGGGTAACTAAGAAAATAGTAGCTTTCCTTCTGATACCAAAATTTGACACTTCGGTAAAATCTGGGGCCCTGGGGAAGAGGCTTGGGGCTATTAGCGATCGGGCCATGGTACCTTTAGACAATTTACAGCCAGTAACGTCAACTTTTAGATAGCGTCTTCTCTTTAAATTCAATTAAAATAGAAGTAAAAAAAGTGTAGTCTTAGGGCGGTTTGACATGCAGCTGGTGTCAAAATACAAATAACCCGTCAAAAACTACTTACAATGAGTAACCACAGAGGACAACCCATATCGTTTGTTGTCTGGCTATTTAATCTCGGTTTTTTAAGGACTTTTCATTGATTATGAGTTACCATTTATCTTATACACCAAAGCAAACAGGTAAGGTTTGTAATGTTTTGACGGGGAGGAGTGTGTATATTACATAGGCAAAAATAAAACACATTACAAATTAAATTTAAAGGTGCATTTCGTGATTTCAGCACCTTAGTTTTTGTCATTTGATCACTAGATATCCTCGAGAAAAGCATATTCTCAAAATCTGAGCTGATCCCGATCTTGCGGTTTTGTGTTATTAGCAATTGCTCGTTTCACACTGTCCCATAGGCTACTGTGCTGTAATTTCTGTCCGTTTACGGACAGAAAATACAAAATTGCGAATTTCTTACAGATGCGACCGAATTTACACGTAAGATTGGGCACACGTGGATTACTAAGACTAACGGTTCAGACGATATAAAAATCTCAACATTTTTTATGTAAGTCGGGGGACGAGGCTGTGGATCACGAAATGCCCCTTTAATACAGGCACCCTTAACACATTAGTGGATGCGGTATTTCGCATTCCCGGTGGCGGAAAACATTTTCTCAAAGACGGTCAAATGTTAAATATTAAATTTGTCTAATTATAACTGTGCGAGACCGGGAAAAATAAAATATATAGGTGATGAAGCATTTCCTAATCCTTTTAAATGCTCGCTTTTGTATATCCCTAACGTCACATGCATTTACATGCACTTTTGAAAAAAAATCACGGAGCTGACCCTTGCCTTGTTTTAGGGGGAAATTGTCCAACAAGAAAAGTAACGTTAGCTCCCTTTTTTTCAGTGATCGTCAGATTTTCCTCTAGGGACGTTAGGAACATACACTGTTACTCATAAAGTTGGAATACTTTTTTCAGATATCAGAAATCCTCAGACATGCATCGAGAGGTGGGTCATTTGAGGCTACGAAAATCTTCAGGACGACCACAATTGACTACTAGACGAGATGATCACCGACTGCTTGTTCTGTGTCGTAGAGCCCGGAAAATGCCAACGAGCCGTCTTCGTCGTTTGTAGAGAAGAGACTCTAAAATCAACGTTTCCCGCCAAACTGTAAATCCGAGATTGCTTCAACATGGTTACCGAGCAAGACGAATAACCAAATTTCCACGCCTTACCGTTCACCACAGAGTTACTCGACTTCACTGGGCTAGGGAGCACAGATGATTACAGCTCAGACACTGGCAACATGTTGTTTTTTTATGAACGAAAGCCGCTACATCCTTTACCGTCAAGATGGAAGACGTACCGATGTGTTGGCTTAGCGGTTAGAGCGTCCACCTCTCAGTCGGAAGGTCGTGGGTTCGAACCCCGGCCGGGTCATACCAAAGACTTTAAAAATGGTACCTACTACCTTCTTGCCAGGCGCTCTGAATTTAAAGAATGGAGTAGGGGAGTTAACACGCGAAGCTACCAGAAGACTAACCCCCTACTGTAGCTTTCACTGCCTTGGCAGACGCGTGGCCTCGGGTTATGGAAACGGAGATAGGCACCACCCTATGCACCAATAGGCGTGGGGAGGATTTAACTTTAATGTGATGGTATGGGTCAGTATTCATTATGGAGGAAAAACGTCACTCGTGGTGGCAAGCAGATGGAAACATGAACGCCGTCGTGTATCTGGATATTCTGGAAACCACTGCCTGCCACATGCATGAAGGGTTTATGCAAACAACTTTCGGCTGGAAGACGACAACGCCACGCCGCACAGGGCCGCTGTAATGAGACAATTACTTGAGGCAGAGCTAGAGGGATGGAGCAGATACCATGGTCTGCTTGCTCCTCTGATATGAACCCTATCAAGCATGCCTGGGATGCCTTAGACCAAGCCATCAATTACAGGGACAATCTTCCTCAAACTCTACATGAATTAGCTCAGGCTCTGACCGATGAGTGGGACGTTCTGCCCATTGACACCAACTTTATGAGCAAAAGTGTAAAAAGAAAGATAATTCAGCAAAAATTAACATGCCCAAATAAGTAATTATATGAAAGGTTTACATTGATATCATGAATATGTTAATATCGATAAGCTGAGCTGTTAAACCCTGGGCACTAACACCTATAATACAATCTGTCTGATTGGACAATTACAGCACACTACATGAGATAGCCCTCTGAGTAACCAATCAAAGTAATGTATTTATAGCTATATGTAAACAATACCAACGGTCTTACAATATCTCTGATTTGCCCATTATATAATATTAACCGCCAAGACACCAATCAAAATAGTGCTTCAAACAACCTCGTCCCTCACTTTTTCCCATCAAAATTGAATTTCTGGGATTCTAAGAAAGTTCATATATTTTTCCTCATTGCTCCAGTGAAAATCAGAGTCTGGGAAACGTTTCCTTTATAATGATATGAATAAAAAAGTACGTGCCCAAGTATGATCGACCACACAAGCACACAATTTTGGTACATGCTTCGAGAATCCAACGGCTCGACCGATTTAACTCATTATCATGTTTTGGGGAGTCCAAGTGTGGGAAAATATCGGATCCAAAACATGATAAGGATAAAATTGGATGATTTACTGCGTCTCGCCCAATATTTTTGCAACTCGTAGCTCGACCAATTAATTTAGGCTTAATCGATCCAATTTTATATCAAAATATGTAATCAATGTTTTCGGTGATATATTGGAATGTTTAGGAGAAGCATCATATGAACAATGTACCACGATCAGGTCACTTACCTTTGACCTCATTTGGCTTTTGACCGGAAGTCATCCTTTATTTCACGAACCAAGCAGCAAATATATGGCGAGTACATCTTAACGGCATTACACCAGGTTTTAAGTTTGACCCACGTTGCCCCTTCACGTGACCTCCATTAGGAATGGGATAAATGAAAAAAAAACTAACATAAACTTGAAACTACAAATAACCCCATAACGTCAACTATGGACTTACTTCTTGCGCTAAGATCTTTCATTGCAGTGTTTATTACTATATTCGTAGTTCTTGGATTTGCAGCGTCAATTTTTGGTGTAAATCCCCCGTTTTTGTTAGACCACTGTAAGCTAACCCTAGGTAGGAATTGCATACCAAATATTTTTAATTGTCGTGTTAGCGCTGGGCGGGAAATTGTGGTATGGTGCAATTTACCCACAAAGGAATCCATACGGATTACTCTTGTGATGTCCAAGTAGAATTATATATATATATCAATGATTGTAAATACAGAAAAAGATAAAACAACTTATTGTAAGCTTATATAATTTTTCGTATCATGTGTTGCTAGTATTAAAAGATTTACGGCCTACTTCGTGGTATCATAGGTAAACAGACACTAATCTTTTTAATTTTTGAAAGTAGAGCTGGTGTATCTAATGTAGAGCGCGATCTTACAGATGTCCCCCTTTTTAGTTCCCTGAGGGATTTTTTCAACCCACGCCAACCTACGATAACATCCTGTTGGGAAGACATATATGAGATTTTATGTAGAAAAAATAAGCACGTGCATGATATTGGTCATGATCTAGGGTACTACTCCAACGAAAAAGTTGTTTCTTTCTTATTTATTTATTACCCCTCGTCTTACCAAGCCTTTTGGGTGGTAACACGGTTTACCAAGGAGGGTGTAGCAACAACGCTAGAATTAGTTATAAAGCACCCGATGCTTATGGTTTGTGATACCAGTGGATAGCTGTGGTTCTCCTCTCTTTTCAATTATACCAAAAAAAGTACCAAAACAATCTGCAACCACCCCTTACATCAACTTTGACGGCATTACCTTAACCCCCCGGGAAGTGCTACCCTTCACATTTGGGGGGTTTTCGCTAAAATGACCAAAAGTGTACGAGAATGATTACCAAACCTAGAAGCTTCTTACGAAAGCTTTTGATTTAGCACACACCGGAGCCAAGTTCACTGTGTGTGGTAGCTACCCCCCCCCCCCCCCTCCCCCGGTACGAAAGACTAGAGTAATGATTTCCCCCTATATCTCACCCTTTTCTCTCCTGCAACTCTCCTCTCATCTTTCCTTGTCCCCGCCGTTATTTCTCTTTCCGCCTCCCCTTTCGTCTCTCCCTTCATGACAATCTGACAGTGAGATTCGCTAGTTTCATTCTCTTCCAGACATTTACACTTGCACAAGTAAAAAAAAAAACGAAACCTGATCGAGAGTTCAAAACGCAGCGATGTCAGCACAAATATTTAAGTAAAAGTGCATTGAGGATATTTTAATGATAAGGCTTCGGTCGGCCGCGTCACATCCTGACGTATTTGCGAAATACCATTTTCGAGAAAACGCCAATGAAGATTTTGCGATTTTAACACTTAACTGCAAAGGGGTTTTGCACTTCCGTAGGATAATGGGGGGGGGGGGTTCCCAGGGACGCGCATTTCTTTATATAACCACTTTCCCAAGGAATTTTTAGATGAAATCCCACAACACATGTTAGAAGGATTCAAAGAACATCAACAATTAAGAACTAAAAACTGAAAATCAATTGTTCAGTAAGAAAAATTAGGGGCAAAACATTGATTTTAATTTTGCTGGCAAAATGTGCGAACAAGACACTAATTGTTTCCTGCATTTCTACGGCAGCTGAATCAAATCACCTAGACTTTTGCTGATTGCTTTATTTGGTGAATGGTGAACATATTTAACATTTAAAAAAAGAAAAAACCTAAAAAATTAAAATTTTATATTTTTTGGTTTCTTGTATAATTTACCATAGGTTTCCTACATTAAACCGCTATATAAACGATGTATATAAAATATTATGAACCCAATTGCCTACTATACTTTCCAAGACTTTTTTGATTAATTATTTACTTTGTTTGAATGTCACTAGTGGCTGCATTAGGAAAATCAGAATCAACAATAACTCCATTAGATTTAAATTTTGGTCATGGGCACTTCCGTTTAGTGCAAAGGGGGGGGGGGGGGGGGGGGGGGGGGGGGGGGGGGGCTCCTAGGGCTCCGCCTATTCTAATTAACGCAAAACGCGATGGATTTGAATTTTTTTGCACCAATGCAAGCGCAAAACTAAACTTAGACAAATACAAAAATAATATAAGACCAATTATAATTGCCGCGTTAAAAAACGCCGGCCGAAAAACCAAAATGGGTCCCTAGGATCCCCCCCCCCCTCTTATGCAGTAAAAGTGGTTAATTTTGGCCCATACTGTTATTAAAGCAAAACAGCAATTTCGACGTGTAATAAATAACAAATACGAAGGGCAAATACGTCGTTATGATACGTTTGCGCAAATGCGTCACTATGTGAAAACGACAAAATACCCATTCTCCCGTGAACGGGCAAAATAGGTCGCACAAATACGCCACTATGTGACGCGGTGAAAACTTCAAAATGCAGATACGATGCATTGGGCCTGCGCAGTATAGATTTTCGACAAATACGCCGCTATGTGATGCGGAAATTTAACGTTCTGTAAATACGTCATGATTAGTTAATTAATATTTTTGAGGTTTAAAATTTGGTGAATATGTAGAATAATACAACACAAACATGCTAAATTTCTCCAAAAAGTCCAAAATGTCGAATACGTCACTATGTGACGCGGCCGACGATTTGTTTAATATATTTTTGCAATCTGTCTAGACTAGAGCTATCTGGACGCTTGAAATTATGTTTGGTTCGATGATCACGAAAAGTTCTCATTAATATTTCTACCAATCCACCCCTGTAATTAGCACCGTTATAGTTGTGCAATAATCTCCTTCAAAAATGGATTAAGGTATTTGATGCGGCTCGAAGTCGAAAGCTTGAATACGGTATTTATAGTGAAGGAAAACTAGGTGATTTTAAGAATTACCCGGAAGAAGAGCTCGATACAGACCGTGTCTGTAACCGGGGACCACACAATATGTATACTTCACGTTGGTATAGTGTATATTGAATGGCCATATTTTAGTAAGATGAGGTCGGTTCAGTTGAAAAAACACGTTTAAAAATCGTACAAAGTGTCAAGATGTTGAGAAATTTTGTTTTTCCCACAAATCGTTAAAAGGTCTTGCAGACGATTTCTGTCAATGACAGGATGATGAGGCCGTGCACCATCTTGATATATACCACACGCATCTGATAACGTTGTTATCCAAACCTTCTTAAATGGAAATCAGCATCTTGGTTCTTTAAGATGTCGATGTGTGTGTGTGTGTGTGTGTGTGTGTGTGCGCGTATGTATGGGTGTGTGTGTACGTGTGTGTATACGTGTGTGTGTATACGTGTGTGTGTGTGTGCTATTTGTTACAATTTGCTGTAGTGTGTACAGTAATGGTGGTTTACATTCAAAATGAAATCCATTAGTTTAGGTTATATGAAATAGGAAACTTTTATGTCCCACGAAGAGCATTTTAGCTCTTTATCTGCCAATGGCAGCAGCCTAAAGGTATGCACCTGGCACCATGGGCAAAGATTAGCGTTGTCCCTCCTAACATATTTTAGGAAGAGTGGCGATTTGGAAGGAAATATTTGGAATGTAAGCTTTGCACCCTTCTTCCTTTGTACTTTCTCTTTCATAGTTGTGTGAAACATTACTTCGATAGCCAAACCACAAAGGGGTTTGTCGGAGAAATGCCTTGTGTAGTGTTGAGTGTTTGGATGTGTGAGTTTGCTTTGTAAAATTCTGGACACAATTATCTTTAATTTTTATAGTTGTTTACTATTTTTGAAATCTAACCAACAATGTGGATCTAACCTTTTCGTTTCTTTTATTTCTCTGCCACATTGAATGTCAACCACATTTGTTTTTCAAATGTATACATTAAAATCTACTTATGTTGGTAACTTAATACAATTAAAACCTACTTCACCAGCGCACCTTCTTCGTTTTGCACTCTTGACAGATAATACAAGCTCTTGCAGGGACTGAATAATAAAAGTCGAGATCACATAGGTGAAATAATAGGCCAACTTAGGCATTTTGATGGGCCCGGAAATGTTGACTAATGCCCCTTGTAGTCCAGCAGTAGGCCCATACGAACTTGTACAAGAGTATGTGCAATATGTTTTGATGGTTACTGATTTCAAATATCGATGATGCCATTTTTGTTATCTTTTGACTTTTTAAGATAGGGTGTGGGAAAATTAACAGGTGAAAATTTATAAAAGTTAATAGGGTCAAAGGATGTATAGACATATCTAAATGGTCCCAAGGATTCAAATGATATAGTTTGCTGCAACATTTTGTGTTTGTACGACAGGTTAAAAATGTTCAAGATCGTTTTGTGGTAAAAAAAATTATAATGAAAAATTATTCGATTTTTTCACCTGCTGTACAATACCGGCCCTTTCTATCTCAAAATAAATAAAGTGTATTTGAGACTATTGATCCCTCATAAAGCCTGTGGGCCTTATTCAAATTAAAATGCCGAACAAAATAAATGAAATATATTTCACACTTCTATTTAACACCATGAAGAATTTGAGATCATTTGAACAAAATCGGAATGTTTTAAAGCTTTAAGCCCATGATGACCTTGAATTCCTCTGGCTTCAACTATTTTAAGCCTACTATGTTAAAATTAGATGCACTAGACATAGCAAACTATGTCTTTTTAATCAGTAGGGCAAGACTGAGATGTATATCAATAAATACTAATTTTCTTTCAAAACATTTTGGAAATTGTCCCCTTAATTGTACTTCCACTTCCTATCTAAAAATGGTCAAATACGACAAAGTGGCATCATCCTAATATGGATACACGTTTATTTTGTAAGCCTACAAATGACAGAAACATTTTGTGTAGCCTGTAAAATTTGCTTTAAACTTAAATTTAGAGCGTCATTAAGTAATCATAATTTATTCTGTCCATAGTTTTACAGATTACCTAAAATATATCTTTCTTCTTCTCGTATCCAAATACAGTACTTCTCAAATATGATCCAGCCAGAGGTTGGTACAATGTCTGGCTACTTCACTGAATTCTGCAACGTCCTTGTCTGTGCACTGTTGCTCCAACATTGGGCAGACCAAGAGATGGTTCGTTGTCTTTGGTGCTGTTCCACAATCACAGATGGTGTCCTGATCTGCTTCCAGCAACCTAATAAGGACAAATCGGATATTTTAGTCATTACTGTGAGAACGGACACTTACTACATCAATGGAGATTCATATCTTTGGACATTGCTGTTTTGTCGTTCTGCGTCCCTTTCTCTCTCCATTTTTGCTTGGAAAAAATAACTTATGAGGATTCTCCAGTCTTATTCTTCACTTTTAAGCTATTTCTGCCAATTAAAATATTTTGACTCTTACGGTTGAATCACTGATAGTGTCTTTAACTCCAGGTGGAAGATGCTCACCAGGTGCAATACCAATAGATGTAATACTTGGTTGATAGCAAGAGCTTTCTTTCCACAAGGCGACTATCTTAAACTCCTTAAAGACTGTTTCAAGGGGTTGGACTTTGCTTAAGACACTCTCTCTGGGTTTAAGGCGGTTAACAGCTGGCCTTTGTCCGGATATAGAGTGCTCCACATTAGATACTTGGCAGCTATGCTCTTGCATGATATGCTCGCTACACTACGACGGATGCCTGGTGGAGCAATTCCTGTTAGGTTTTCCGTTGGTGTTGGGCGAAGACATCCTGTGGTATGCCGGCAGGAGGCATTTAGTGCTGCATCAAGCTTTTTGGCATGGGTGGATCTTTCCAATACAGGACAAGCAAGCACTACACATGAGTTATAGGTTAAATAGACAAAAACTTCTTTTTATTGTAAAATTGAGGTCACCCTTCCCACCCTTCCCACCAAATCTCTGGATGTCCCATTAAGGTCTTTGCTAACTTGAACTTTTTTGGCGAAACGAAACGATACAAAAAGGCTCACTGCACTCATTCTTATGCATCTAAATGCATAATAATTACGGCATAAAACATGTTAAGGCAATAACAGCACTTTTTTTAAGACTGCCCCCAATTTTCCAAATATTTTGAGATTTATGCATCGTTAGAATCATGCATATAGGTCATCTCCTTCTAAATTTATTTGTGAGGTGCCACTATTTCATCATGAATGGAAATTAAATTTGCGTTTTCAGCCCCGCCGTTAAATTACAATCTGGATCCAGATTCTAATTGCACAATCGCCTCTTTTATGACGCCTTTTAAGCATTGTCGTTCACAGGCATATAGCACGAACAAACTTTTACCGGACACTCTACAATATTTACTCCATTGCGATACACACGCCAAAGAATCCTCAAACCACCAACAAAGCGAGGCACGACGTGCTAATTAATCTGTGTGCATAATTATGTAAAAGCTTTATGGGACAACCATGAGGTAATCAAAACAAAAGCAGTCAATTAATTATTCATGTTGTTCAGTGTATGTTATCAGTGAGGATTTGCTATAATGAAAAATAAAGTGGTACTTGAACCAATGCAGCAATTTGTTATTTCAATAGCCACCAGCCATGTTAAATAAACAAAAGGTAACTTATGTTGTCAATATGTGAACTGTCTATCAGATCCTGGCTTAGTAATTTTACGTAATGGGGCCTATTTTAAAATCTGTCAAGTATGTTTTGATCTCAACATTGCAAATTTTCTAAGCCTTCAAGTATTAACTCTATCTTATTCCCATAGATGTTCATGGATTGTTTATTTACAGAGTATTATCTGTGTCTGGATCTCAACCCCGGGACATTATCCTGGTTTTGCTCTAGCGCTTGCAGTCGGCATAAGCGCCGTGAAGCAGACACATTATAGTATCTCTTAGCTACCGGTGAATTGCTTCGTTGACACTTGCGGGGTACAAATTGGGTTTGAAAGGGATAGGAATAGTCGCCAGTGTTGTATGCCAAATACATCCTGAAAGGAAAATGCAAACACCTGTTAGTATATACTGAATGAAAATGCATTTATATTATACATTTTTCACACACCGACTGTTTTGTATATTCAGTATGTATCAATAGTTTCCCTTAATTTTAGTGGATGTCACTTTTAAAAGTGATTTTAAAATCACTTGTACAGGTGATACAAGTACAGGTGTGAAAAAATTAGAAACAATGACAGAAAACGGTTTTAGACAATTAATTTGATAATGATTCTGTCAACAAAAGGACGTATAAAACATTCGATTTTTTTTCCAAATTTGAGATATTTTCGTTATATATTTTGAAATTCTAAAAAGGTATGTACCCACAATGAACACAAACTCAGGGAGCGATGTCTCTAGATACAGGTATCACAAGTTCTAAGTTCCCCCCAACATTATCCTTAATTAATGAAATAGAAACGCATGATTTCAACAAAATCCAAATCAATGACAGAAGAGGATGGTCTTCTGCCCATCTTGTGAGAAAATGATATAAATCCAATCACGCCTAACAACACGAACCTCATTTGAATGAAAAAAGTGTCAATAAAAAGTTGCAGTAAATACCATTGCTTCAGTGTGCTGTTTGATCATGCTTTAAAGCAATAATAGCACATTTTTTAAGAGCGCCCCCAATTTTCAAAATTTGATCTTTTTGCACTGTTGGTAATTGTCTAGAAAACTACACCTGTGAACGAGAATGCTCAAAAATGCTTATTTATCATAAAATGAGCGATTATTGTAATTAGAATTGGTATCCCAGATTGTACTTAACGGCAGAGCTGGAATTGCTAACTTTATGTCCGTCCATGATGAAATAGTGCCACCTCAAGAAAATGACCTCTAACTTGACTTGCCTGAACCAATAAAACAACTAATGGATGAGCGTAGATACGTACATGGCGCTATTTCCCGGCTATTTCATATTGGAAGGCCGTTTCCAGCAGCCGATGAATTATTATCGGAGATCTCCGATATTAATTATTCTAGTTACAAATTCCATCGTTTGCGACACATATACTTTTAGAGCTTAACCATTCACAGGTATAGTTTATTAGCCAGTTACCAATGCAACCGTGTAAAAATCTCAACATTTTTGAAAAAAATTGGGGCCGCTCTTCAAAAGAAATGTGCTAATATTGCTTTAAAATTAGAATGTCAATCCATTTTATATCTACTCTAAAAATTAATAGGATTACACAGCTGGCTTTATTAGTACGGCAAGGTCTTGGGTATTAGTTACTCACACCAATACCTTAACAGGTGGGTAGGTTGGGATGGGAGAGGACAGGGGGAAGGTTCCCACCGCAGACAGCTTTGACTGGGAAAAAGGCTGAAAAACCATGCTAAATCAGCCTTTTTTGCCTGCTCAATGGGAAATTTTCACCTCTAACCAGGACAATCTGCCTCAAAACCACCTCATACCTGGAAAATCTGCCTCAAAACCGAGAATTTTCCCCCTCTGACAAGTGAACCCTGTTATGCCTGTGTCAGTCACGTTTCTAATACAGATTTAAACATGGCGCGTATAGCTGTTGCCCAGCGTGTATGTAAATTAGTTGGCTCGATGATGGTGTAGCATTGAAAGAAGTCACTTGACGATTGGGTTGACGGTTCCCCAAACGTTACATTTAATTTGCATTTTCTTTGTCATATTTGCGCAATTATTTGTTAGATTAGTAAGATCCTTTTAAACAAGGAAACTTTTGTAGGGTAAAGTTATTAATTAATGGTTCTCTACCCTGCCTTGCAGGATCACACAAACCAGTACATTGAAGCAATGTTTTTGGACCAATTTGACCATTAACCGTGATATCGTCCTCCAGCTTAAGTCAGATAAGTAAATAATTACCCAATTTGTCAGATATTACATAACTAAATAGAATTCCGTTTTAAGTAAAAGACAATGTGACATTCTAACAATCCAAATGGTGTTTATGTCGCTAAAGAGTTTGCCGCGAATTCTAAGGAACAAGTTCAAACTTGAAATTGTCTGTCAACACCACTCTCAAAACGAAAGCGGGTACCCCATTATGTCAAAACATCATTCATTTGAAAAGTAACCTGTTTTCAGCAAGATGTCAATTTATTTATTATTCTTATTCAGTGGATGTGGTTTATCATATTAACAAGAATTTTGATTGGTTTAAATCATAGCTCCGCCCATCCATTACTGGATAATACATTAGATGGATAATGTGTGCAGCAATTACGCGGTGTAGTTGAATATTTGAAACGCACAAACGGTGTTGCTCTTTTGCTAAGTATCCCTTAAAATTAGTAGTAATTTAAAACAAGATGAGCTGTATAGATTATAGGTGCATTTCGTGATTCCAGCCCCTTCTGTTTTATTAATTGTTCACTAGATATCCTTGAGAAAAGCTTATTCACAACTTTTTAGCTGATCCCGACTTTGCAGTTTTGTGTTATGAGCAAATGCTCGTTTCCCACGGTCCCATAGGCCACTGTGCTATAATTTCTGTCCGTTTACGGACAGAAAATACAAAATTGCGAATTACTTACAGACACGGCCGAATTTGTACTTAAGATTTGGCACACATGGATTACTAATGTTGACGGTTCAGATGATATGAAAATCTCAATTTTGTCTAGGTAAGTCGGGGGGACGAGGCAGTGGATCACGAAATGCCCCTTTAACAAATGAGATATGCAAACAAAGCCGCGACGTGCTAGTCAAGTACCTGCTATCAATGACATTTAACAACTCATGCTCTCAAAAACAATAACCTATGAGGCGTTCAGGTAAACCATCAATTTCATTTAAACTTAAAAATCTATTAAAAACAACCTAATTCCTATCTCGATGAGAATCCGATATTTAGTTATAGACTGGATAACAGGTGATGGGCATTTGACGAAAATTTAATCAGTCAGAGGGAATGAGAAAGAGTGGGAGAAAAAAATGACATCACTACCAAGAATCATTTATTTCATCAGGACATAATGAACGTTGCCGCACCAGTTCAGTTGATTTCTATTAATTCATATTAAAATGCAAATACAGAGATAAAATTTGGACAACGAAGTTATGCACTTGCTGTTTACATCAAATTGTAAGCATTTACCAAAACAAAAATGCTCAAAACGTAAAACAATGACAATGAACCTGAAAAATGAACCTGCGCTTCTTTCATTTCAATTTCAAAGGCCATCAAAGAGATATCATGTGTGGTTTAAGTTATATATATAGGTACTGTTTAAATCATATTGTGAAACATCACATGATTAATCGTTCATTGAACGGATTTTTAGCTGCAAAAGTCAATTACAGCCTGTCTCAAAAAAAAATGGTACAATCAAAAACAGATTTTTTTCAATAATATATCTCAACATAAGTAAGTCGTTTTGTACATCACATTAAAGAGAAAAGATCAAGCTTTCCGGGATTTTTTGTTTCATCTCATTTGCTTGTTTCAATCGACAGATAACTCCAGTTTACTGCAGAACACCAAAATCGAGTTTGTGCCACTTTCTGGTTGAGTAAAAACGGTGAGCGAATTTGTTAAACATAAGTTATTCACACTTGAACAGATATGAAATTCTTTAAAAAGGGAGTAACTTCATAAAGGAACTCTAAAAGATACGAAACAGTTACGTAATGGTGGAAATTATGATCAGTAAGTTCTGGCTTTAAGATAAAGTGAATAACATTCGACATATTGTTTGTTAGAAGAGAACCATGAGCGTATAGCCGGCGTACAGCAACCTGGAGGAGAGAGTTGTTATGGTCTTGAAGTATCATGAAACCCAACTTTCTGCAAACACTTTGATACTTTGCTTCCAAATTCAAATTTTCATTGACTTCAACAAGTAGTAAATGCACAAAGATAGTGCAATATTTTTAAACCATTTCTTTGGATTTGGAGTGTTTATTTTGGTTGCAATTACATTCCTTCTGGCATGATTTTAACAGATACCAATTTTGTAATTCAAAGTTCCATTTCATTGACGTGCAATAAATATTTGTATTGTTTGTTATTTATGAAAAGAAGATATTTATCATTGAACTGATTATGTTGACTATTAAAACTTGTGTCGATAAAACTAGACTTCTTTTGTTTACTTTAATCTGTGTTTTGTTTCTTTTGTCAAGTTGCAATCTTTTGTGAGCTTCAAGACAGCAAGGCATAACTGGGTGAAGCAACTCTGCCCATACATAAAAGTGGCACAAAATCGATTTTGGTATATCGCACTAATTGATTATATCTCTAGATTGACAAAAGCAAATAAGATGAAACAGACACCATTGGAAAGCCTAGTCTTTGTTCTTTAATATTATGCCAAATAAGAATGATTTATTTTGAAATTTCATATTTAACCAATTTTTTTTTTCTGATTGTACCACTTTTTTTGAGACAGGTTGTAGTTTTTGAGGTAAATATCCAAGTGTGGACCAAGTGCTGTTACAAGTTGTGCTTCCCTTTCCATTATCACCTAGAGCATCTTAAGGAAATCACTATAAAGCAAAGTAGCGCCGAATTCTAAGCAACATAGGGATGTAAGGCAGTTTTCCTTTCACTTAAGCAGGTACACTGCTTTACGCATTTTGATGAATGATCTTCTTCATATAAAGGTGCTGTATGACTGCTGAAGACCCTGCAGCACTCTGGTGAAGTGCGTATATAATCACAATAACGGTGATGTTCTGATATATTGATTCGTTCTATATTTGACCTTTCATCCACTTGGTTTTCTTGAACGACACTTTCTTTTCAACGAATTGACCTAATTTTGATGCGGTTGACATCAATTGACAGTTTGACAGAAATTGATGATATATATGAAACTAAAATGTGACAAAACGCCGCAGAAATCGCCTTCCATTTTAATTACAATGAACGAACAATTCCATGTAGTGGATTTTTCCCCACTGCCCATTCTTCAATCACAATTTTTCATTTTCATTTTCAAAAACACGGCGTGGAAATGACACATAGCCCCAGAGCAATTCTAATGACAGGTATGGTTGTAGACATGGGGACAACGTTTTGTTGGTCACAATTCGTGTGAATGTATAAAGTAGGGTTTGTAACCCAATCATACTTAAAGGTCCTAGGAAATAGATGAATAAAGCACTCCATGGGACATTCCATTCCAATAAACAGTGCCAGAAAAAAGAACACACTACCAGTGACATCATTATTGAAACTATTGATTTTCAGTCAGTGTCATGAATAGATTCACACCAGTCACCTGGAATTTTCTATTACTCTCTGAAAAATCAATGATACCACAAATGATGTCATCACCAGCTCAAATATTGAATGCTTTCTGGTCCCTCCTTGTAGACTTGACACAAACCACATCAATTTTAATTGCATTTCCTGGGACCTTTAAGGTAATGGGCTAAAAGGGAAATCTTTCTGTTGCTTTTTATTTGACATAAATCGGAGTCATGGTCCCAAAGTTATGGCAAATTAAATGTCGTTAATCGAGCACATTTCTCATAAATGATAAGTAACGGCCCTTGAAAAACAATAAAATGCATAAGAAATTAATTCTTATGTATTTTGTTTTTCAAGGGGCAACATTTTTCACTGTTCCTCTAAAAATTCATAGCTTAAAAGGAAACCAGTTTTACTATGCAAATACCTGCAATCGAAGTTAAAATTTAAATAAATATTTGAAATATGATTTAAAAAAAAAATCAGCACTTTATCCCAAAATTAAAAAATTCGCTTCTGTTACGCCACTGTGTAGGTGTTGTAGATTGAAAATATTTTGAAAAATAAAATTAAGGTTGTTTAGGTATTGGAAAACACTGTAAACAAAGTACCTGAAAATCCGGCATGGCTGCCATTTATTATGCAAATGAGATGACCTTTGAGCCTATTTTTGCATTCAAATTACTTTGTCACATGTAATAACATACTAAAATATGAATTTTGGTCTATGTAAAATGGCAATTTTCATTTTCAAGGTAGCCCATTACCTTAAAACTTCCACAGTGATCTGCCACGTCAGGACAATGGTGACATCTTGGCTTTCTCAAATTCCACTCCGTTTGACTTCTTGACCTATTCTTGCGATTGTGATATGATCATAGATATATAATATTTGGGTCAGACTATTTGCTTTTTTAAAAATATCAGTTCAGGTCAGTTCAATTTATTCAGCAATACATCAAGAAGACAGAAATTTATATATACAAAATGAAGCAGATACAATGTGATAATATATCGATAAGAACAGTGTAAGAGAAAAACATTTGCTAGGACCTCCACTGGAAAAATCCTAAAAACGTATAATAAGTGGAGGCTAGTTAACTAAAAAAGCTAACATATAGTATAAATAGTGAACATTATCGGTCCAGGTGAAAAGGTAAGGTGGTGTGAGAAAGGGTGTATAAAATAAACGTATTGATAGAAACAATTGAGGGGAAAGAGAACCAAGAAGACCGATGTGATAAAAAAGAGAATCTTTAAAGACAAAAAGTATATATAGACAAAAAGGTATACATAGACATACGACAAAAAAGAGGACAACATAACAACAGCAACCGACTACTGTACACAGATAAAACAAAAAGAGTTGAAGGGAAGAAGAAGATTAGGAAATTTGTCCTAGACAATTTTGCTTCAGGACGAAAGGTGGTTGGAAGATATTGGAAGAAGTCTATTTTATTTTCATCGCTTCTGTTTATCTTCCATGTTTCACAGCCATAAAGGAGCAACAGTCTTACCAATGATTTACTTTGATGTTTGTCTTTCTTCATATTGCGTTCAATTTGGTATAATATAAACCACTCAGGTCTTACTTACATTACCGCTTACCCCCCCCCCCCGCACCAGCTTCGTTGCTTGCAATTTCACCTAAGAAAAATGCATATCTTCTATCTCATTTTTCTCAAGCTTTAAAGCATCATCCCTTTGAGTGTTCATTCTCATGATCTTTGTCTTCTTACTGTTAATTATCAGCCCAATTATTTTTTTAATGACTGTCCGATGTGTTTGTTCTCCTTGGCATCTGTGAGTGCATGCATTATGCATGGTAGATAAGAGGGCAATGACCTCTGCAATATATACATTTTGAAGATCTTCAAGCTAAGACATTATCTGCCATCGGATTCATGTGTTGTTTCTTTGGTTGTCTTCTTCATATAACCCAATCAATCACCAGAAGGCACAAAAAACAGACATTCTTGTTTCCTAATATCTTCACTTGAAGCCAATCCGATTCTTCGTTCGCATCCAATACTGCACAAGCACTAGTCTGTTTATGGTATTAAGAATCCTTGGGATCTCAGTACTGTCTCAGAACTGCACTGCCTCTTCATGCTCTCGTTTTCGCAAAGTGCTTTCATATGTACATTTCCAACTGCTTTTTTAACATCATCTGCCAAATTCCTCGCCCACTTTCTCTTTTCTTCTCATTCTCATGTTTAAGGTTACCTCTTTCGTAGCCGCGTATTCTTACTAAACGTTCTATTCTGCATTTGCATTTTCTATTTTAAATTTGATATGCTTGTTCCATAATTCCGCACTTCTTTATGTTTCCGTTTATTCGCTCCAAGGCAGTCTTCGGCTGTCTGATTAAATGCTTTGTTGAAATTCTCCAATTTGTCTGTATACTATGTAAACCTAGAAGTACGAAGTAAATTAATCGATGCGCTGCGCAGCATTACGCGCCTTGCTACCAAACTCGCTTATACACTCTTAGGCGCAGTCTAAATCCATGAAATCGCGCGCGATTTAAGACACAGCGCATGATGTACGAACAAATCAAATCTCTTACACTGATACACAAAGTACTGGTCGTATAAGACGACATATATCAGGCATTCCTTGTGAGACTTGTGTGGGAGTTTATCGATTACTTTGTACGTCTAGGTTTACAGAGTATATACTTCATCATCATCCGGTATTTCTTCAGATACTGTTTTTAGTTAATTGAGAATGTTTCGTCTACAAAGTTGCATTTTGTGATCCCACCACTTTCATTGTGTTTATAGTTCAGACTTCAAAAATGACAGCATGCAAAGTCACGCTTATGAATCATCAGGTAATATATTCCATGGGAATCTTCTCAGTCCTAAAGTTAACTTTGTCCAGCAGTTCAAGACGACAAGGTTACATAAGTCCCTCGACGACACTAATATTCCACAGTATACCAGTCCAAGATAATCACCACGATTTCTATCTGTCCACAATTTGGAATCCTATTTTGATTCCCAACACTTTCGGCTTCAAAGACGACAGTAGAATAATTACAGCACTCTGCTCACATGGAATTGAAAATATAATAAATCCTGGCACTGTGTGAAGCATACATCTACCATTATTGTAGATAAAACTTGCTATAACAATGCTTTATAGCTGATTGCAACTGCTGACCTCACTCCTTCCAGTGACAGGTATTTTAACTACTTGCAGCTAGATTCCCCTTTCTAACAATAATCATTACATCATCCTCATGCATGAACATAACATAGCACTGTCAAATTAGATTTCACAAAAATTACATCACCTGAATCACATCACTTTCCATATATAACTTTATGGGGAAATTCCCTGATTTTACAATGTTTTGATAATAAGCATAAACAAGTTGACTCAGTTTCTAAGTTTAGCATTGTTGGGGAATTCCCAATCACCTGTCTAGTTGTCAACAACAGGTGCATCTTGCAAAAACAAACTAGGGATATTCCCCTTTCTCTCTTTTATAGTAAACAAAGTACTTTTTCCTGTGAGAAAACTTTTCTCAAATAAAATTTGAGAAATAATATTTAAAATCAAAATATTGATGGTAATAAACATCCTCCTCCCCCTTAAAAAGAAAATTTGAATGAAATGAAAATTTTCCAAAATTCTGGCTCTGTACCTTTAACCATTTGTGGTAAATTGTAGGCAGTTTTCGCAGTGCACATTTTTACACTTTTATAATGTTCTTGCATTGCTGCCTTCAGTCTACTTACATCAAATTGTAATACTAATTGCTGAACAAAATTTTAGGCGCTCTGGACAAGGCATCTGCCAAGACATTTTCTTTTTCCTTTTCCTTTGATATGTCTATGTCCTATTGTATTCTTGTAGAGTTAAACTTCCACCTGACCAGTCTCTTGATTTCCTTTCTGTTTTTCAATCTTGTGGATGAAAGTCAACGGATTGTGATCCGTGAACACTATACTCGGTGCACTGTTGTACTCATGTACACTCTTCAAAATTTGCAATGACAGTAGCAATGCGAGACAGTCTTTCTCAATTGTTGAGTAGTTTTTCTGATTTTTGTAAACTTCTTAAGTATAACATACAGGATGATCACATATTCATCTGCTTGCATGAGACCTCCACCCCAGCCTACATAGTGTGGTTTGGTGTGGTTTCCCTTAGGATATTTTCATGCTAAAATTGTTTTGTTGCTGTTTGGGTTTCATAGGACCTACCTGTCAGAAAATGATGGGGTGCAAATTTTCCTCCTGATATGCCCCCTCTTTAATGGGGCACCATGTTATACAGGGAAAAATTTAAAATCCAGTTAAATTGTGTTTTAATGTGACACTACGCTTCGTCTCGTCATAAGGATTAGAAAAAGTATATATTTGCCTATGTTTCCAAACCTTTAGTTAAAGCGGTATAGCCCCATAATGGTTCACAAGGTCACCCTTGGGTAATGCTCCGATGTTGTTTGAAAATGGTGTCAAATGATTTCTTGTGTCATACTGAAACAGAAAATGCCATTTTAATTGATCTTTTGATATCACCCATTGCGATATCCAGGGAAGTTCTGGTGACCCCCCTAGACCATGTAGACCCCTTGCGAACATGTTGCTATGTAATTAGCCAACCAAATGTCCACACTGTAAAAATAAATACATTTTGGATCCTGTGAGACGATACAAACCACTTATGACCAGTTTTCAATCAACAAATCTAAGCATTGGGTAAATTTTACCCCAGGATTACCTGACTCATTATGGGGCTATAGCGCTTAAACAAGGTCGGAACCTAGGCAAATATAATACTTTTTCTAATCCTTATAAGGAGACGAACATTTTTATGTACATTAAAACACATTTGACTCGATATTAAATTTTTTCCCTGTAGTACATTTCCTCCCCTCCCCCTTGATGGAAGGGACAGCAGTCCGAAAATTGCACCCCATCATTTTCTTCTGACTGTCTGGTCCCTAATTGAATGAAATCATCCAAGAAAATCAACTTTATGCACCAAAATCCTACGGGAACTGTTTCCCTTGACATACCAACCCACACATAACATCACTCCTGCATCAACTGCCACCTTGAATTGTTTCTGAAAGTCTGGGCGCAATCAAAACTGGCTCATCATCAAAAGTGACTTGATTTTCTCAAACGCTTTATGGCATTGCTCTGACCACACAATTTTGCGTTTTTCTTCAGAAAAGGTTGTGTCAGCGGACAGGAATTTCTGAGAATTTGGACAGTATTTTCTGTAAATACCCGACCATACCTAAGAATCGCATGAGATCCTGTTTTGCTCTGTGGTGTGGGCAATTTCTCAATTGCTTCAACCTTTTGCAGTGATTGGCCTTAATTTGCCCTTGTCCTACAAGATGCCCTAAGTATGTGACATTTGCATGGCAAAATTCACTTTACCAGATTCACAGTCAAACTTGCCTGAGATAATTTCTCAACATGTTCCATTTTCTTCCCAATGTTTTCACTGACCAAGGAGATCATCCACATAGGCTTCCATTTTCTAATTTCTGCAACTACATCTGTTCACTAATCTCTGAAATGTTTGCGGGCAGATTTTTTGAGAACCAAATGCAATTATTTTGTATTAGTTAGGCCATCGGGCGTACAAAAAGCTGAATTTCTTTGGCACCGTCAGTGAGGGGAACTTCCCAATACCCCTTCAACAAATCACTGTTTGCTAACAATTTTGGCATTTCCAACTCTATCTATGCTATCATCAATCCGTGGGATTGGATATGAGTCGGTTTTGGAACAGAGGTTGACTTTTCGAAAATCTGTGACAAAACGGAATGAACCATCAGGTTGGGAACCAGAATACATGGGAGCTCCATTCACTATTGCTTTGCTCTACTATTCCATTGTCTAACATGTATTTCACCTCATTCCTGATATGTTACAACTTGATTGGATTCACCCTATAAGGATGTTGTTTGATAGGTCGGAATCACCTACATCAATGTCATGGGTTATGACATGTGTCTCACTAGGTACATCAGGAAATATGTTTTCCCACTCATGAATTAAATATTTCAATTCACATTGTTGAC